>JAJMAS010000009.1:0-144759 GCA_030565065.1 Pichia cephalocereana | reverse complement strand
TTCTGGTGATGTCACTGCATTCTTAGAAGTTATTGAAACTCCAGCTGCTTCATGTTATACTTCATCATCAATAGATCCAACACATGTTATTTCTACTATTACTTCTACTGCTAGTGATTGTACTGAAACTACAATTACTCAAGTTGATGAAGTTGCTTCTGGTACTACCGTTATCATTTTAACTCCAGCTCCAAGTTGTGAAATTGAAACTTCATCCTCTTCTGAAAATGTTCCAATTATTTCATCAACTACTGATGTTCCACAATCAACTTCAACTCATCATGTAGAAACAACTTCAACTTCAACAATTTATTGTACTGCATGTGACCATACTACATTCAATTCAGCTGTCACAACTGTTACTGATGGTGTCACTGTTACTACCACAATTTGTTATGAACAAACTCCAATTGACAATGTTCCAGAATCTACTACAACAGTTAAACCTACAACAACTTCAACAATCTATTGTACTGCATGTGAACATACTACATTTAATTCAGCTGCTACAACTGTTACCGATGGTGTTACTGTTACTACTACAGTTTGTTATGAACAAACTCCAGTTGATTCAATTCCGCAAAATGCAACCACAGCTCCAACAGTTCCAAAATCTCCAAATACACCAGCAACACAAGTTGAAAAACTAAGTACAACTGGTACTGCAACTACACCAGCAACACCAATTAGTCCAAATTCACCAGAAACTGATGCAACTCAAGTCACATTACCAACCAATCCAGTATACCCAGGTAATAATGATTACACTTCAACATCATATGTTTCACCAGATACTGCATCTACACAAGTTTCAATTTATGATGGTGCAGCAAATAAGATTGGTTCAGGTTTTGCACCAATTACATTAATTTTACTTGCATTCTTGATTTAAATTTCTAAATCTAGAATTATTAATTTTCATTTTCATAACATTACACAATTTGCTTTTATTCTTTAATTTATCACATAATTACACACAGGTTCAAAATATAATATAATACTACTCTTTTTCTTTGTTAAAATTATTTATTTCATAGTTTATTCATTCCAATCACTTTGTTTAATAATATTTATCAATATTGCATATTTTTTAATTATATTGTAATTATAATTCGGTTTTTAATAAAAATTATTTTCATATCATATCATTTCCATTTTTGGTTTTTCTTTTTCTAACTTTATAATTATTTATAATACATTAACATATAACATATAGACTCTTTAATAAAGTAGTTCGTATTCATCATAACTTTATCATTTTAAAATGATACTCATTCCAAAGACGCGACTATTTAGATTAAAAATACATTACGTAAACAATGATTAGATAAACAAAATTAAGTAATTAATAACATGAATTATCAGAAATCAAAACAAACAAATAAACAGTTTCCTTTTGTAGATCTAACGATAGGAATAAGATCAATGGTTTCCGATACGATTAAAGTATATGTACGTTTTAGACCTTTGAGAGAGGAACTTTCCAATGAAGAAAACACCGAATCAAATGATATTAATAACAAACTTAGAAATCGATCAATTTCACCAAAACATTTTCAAATAATTAATAATTCAACAATTAATATTCATCCAATAACATCACAGAAAATCCCTAAATTATCAGGAAATGAATATAAAAGAAGTAATTCCGAAAATTCAAATACCCGTGAATTAACATTTAAACTTGATGAATGTTTTCCATCAAATATTTCACAATTAGAATTATATAATCGTACAATATTACCAATTTTACCATCATTTCTTAATGGATATAATATAACTATAATATGTTATGGACAAACCGGTAGTGGGAAAACATATACAATGACAGGAGAGGGATCCGATGATAATGAAAATGAGATGGGTATAATACCTAGATTATTTAAGAGTATATTTATGGAAATTGATGAATCACCAGTTACTTATCAATATACTATTGGATTATCATATTTTGAGATATATAATGAAAGTATAATTGATTTACTGAATCCTAAATCCAATTCCAAAAATATACAGATAAGAGAGATAATTGATGATAATAATGAGAATAAAGTATATGTTGAAGGATTAGAGAAAATATATGTTGCAAGTGTTGAAGATGTTCAAAATGTAATTAAGATTGGTAATTCTAATAAAACAATATCTGAAACCAAAATGAATGATAAAAGTTCAAGAAGTCATACAATTTTAAGAATTGAATTAAATGTTCAAAAGGATGAAAAAGATAAGAAAGAAATTTTTAAAAGTACATTATTTTTAGTTGATTTAGCAGGTTCTGAAAGATTAAATAAATCAGGTAATAATTTATTAAAGGAGACTATAAATATCAATTCATCATTATCTGCATTAAGTAATGTAATTAATTCATTAAATGAAAGAAATAATCATCATACCAATAGTACTCATCATATACCGTATAGGGATAGTAAATTAACTAGAATTTTACAAAATTCTATTGGAGGTAATGCCAAAACTGCAATTATAATTAATTGTTCATCCGATAATGAAGATTTAAATGAAACTATATCATCATTAAGATTTGCACAAAGGGCTAAAAATGTTTATAATAGTGCAATAATTAATAAAATTGAATATGAGAAGGAGAATCCAAAAGAGAGTGGGGATAATGAAGAAACCAAAACATGGAAATCCAAATATATCAATGCATTAAAGAAGATTGTTCAATTAGAGACTAAACTTGAATCAATAGGGAATGAAGGGGTTAGTAATATTGATATTAATTATCAAGAAATTTGTCGATTAAGTAAGGAGAATATTGAATTAAAGAATGAAAATATTAAACTTAATGAAACAATTGAATATTTGAAAGAAAGTAATGATAATTGTAATATAATGGATATTAAATTATCATTAACTGAATCAATTAGAAAATTTGAATCATTGAAATCAGATATTGAAATTTATAAAAAATTATTAGTTAGTAAAACTGATCAAATATTACAACTTGAATCTGATAAATTGAATGATATGAATGGTGGTAATTCAACAACAATATATAAGGAAATGACTAATACTATTCAATTACAGAATGATTCATTAATTGAACAAGTTGAGAGAGCTGAACGTGAATTAAGGGAAAAGCAAGAGAAAATTCAAGAAGCTATGAATAAATTGAATGAAAGGAATGAGATAGTTAATAATGAACAGGAGAATGTTGAGAGTAAGTTACAAGAAATGAGTAAACGATTGAATAATATTTCAAAGAATAAAGTTGTTGAAATAGAGGAGGAGGTAGTAAATGAGAGTAATAATATTCCAATAAATCAAAAGATTGGAACTGGATTGAATTTAAATATTATTAAACCATGTTAGTAATGGGTAAATATTAAATTTAATACAAAGTATATATACACACATATCAATATATTAATAATTAAAAGCTCTTTGACCATCTTTTAAACTTAGTATACATCTAACATCACTTGTAAATCTTAAACTATTAAGTAAAGGTAATAAATTAATTAATTCATTATCATCGGGATCATTAATCCAACCTTCAATCATTAAACCATTATCTTTATGACGTACGAAAGAAATTGGTGAATTATCAATTATAAGTATTTTCGAATAATCTAATGATGATTTACTAATATTTGATGAAATACTTGAAGTTCTTGATCTTGTCGTAGTTGGTGTATTATTATCATCTAATAAAACTGATAAATCTTTAACATAACCTTTACCTTCCATGAAAATACAAGAATTTCTATAAAATCTTTTTTTGAAAATTTTCTTTGGTTGATTAAGTTTGGTACTCTTTACATATTTTTTCATTATATCATTCATTAATACTTGTTCCTCTAAATAATCAATAACGGGATCTGCATATTCCTTTATTGAAGCAGTAAAACATATTAAATCAAACCATTGATAAACAATTGATAAAAATTCTTCAACATAAGGACGTTTATAAATATGATAAAGAGTTGGTAAATTACCCATTACTTTAACTTCAATTGATTTACCCTTTAATTTAGAAATTGTTAAAGAATTATATCTTGATAATGAATGAATGAGAGTTTCATCTAAATCAAGTACCAAAGTTTTTTTGGTGAGATTAGATGGTGGGTTAGAGATATTGAAATTGAAAAGTAATTTAGGGAATATGAATTTTTTCTTCTTTTTAGAAGATGAAGATGATGGTTTTTTAATAGGTTTTGGTTTTGATATTGATATTGATGTTTGTTTTTCATTAATCGGTGTTGGTATATCTAATGGAGATTTAAAATCATCATCATTATAAGTGTCTGATTTTGAATCAAATTCCATTGATTCTTCTAAAATTGTTGAAATTGAAGATTTATAAGAGGG
Source organism: Pichia cephalocereana (assembly GCA_030565065.1). Lineage (NCBI taxonomy): Eukaryota > Fungi > Ascomycota > Pichiomycetes > Pichiales > Pichiaceae > Pichia > Pichia cephalocereana. The sequence goes on along the minus strand of JAJMAS010000009.1, from coordinate 140,427 downwards.
AGGGGAAGATGGGGATTGTTTTTTTAATTGGAAATTAGTATTAGAATTAGAATTGGGTATTGAATTATCAAATAAGTCAGTATTAGGAATATTATTGTAAGAAAAATAATAGAAAATGTATAATATAAGATAATGAAATTTAATTAATGGGTATAATAAAATTTTAATAATATAATAAATTGGATAGTAAATTAATAATTTTGGTATGAATATTATAGTGGTGTATATATTTAATAGGATTCTATGTATTATACTATTATTAGGAGTAATATTTTGATGATCTATCCCAGTATTTGATGTATTATTTGAAGTATTAATTTCATCTATAATAGTGTTACTTTCGTTTTTAGTATTAATTAAATTATCCAAACTATTTCGCCTATGAATAGTTGAAGTTATATAATTAATTGAATTCATTTGATAAAAGAAGAAATAGATACTAATAAAATAAATAAAATAAATAAATAATAAAATGTTGGGCTTGATATTATTATTATTATTATTATTATAAACTTTATTATTATAATATTCATGTTGTTATTATATTAAAAATATTATATTACGTAATATAAAAAACAGTCACGTGATAATATTACATAATCAGTATTACATAATCAGTCACGTGACTATTGCGTAATTACGTAATCAAATGAAAAAAAGTATTACATAATTATCTGCCACTGCCAACGAATCACACAGCATGAAAATCTTTAATAAACGTTTATAGAAGAAAGTTATTGATATTGATATTTTATATTAACTTTCTTGGTATAATTACTCTTTTATAGACAATGACAAATCCTTATATTTCAATTTATAATACTAATAATGTTAAAATTTTAATAGTTGCAGATATTAGAGGTAATTTATCTTATTTTAACACTCTAGCTAATCTTCATAAACCTGATTTTATAATTCATACAGGTAATTTTGGTTTCCTTGATAATGAAAGTATTTCAAAAATTCATGAATCTTATCTTCGTCATATAATTGAATTTTCACCCCTTCTTCCAAAAGATTTAATTTTGAAAATTTCTCAATTATCAAAAGTTCAAGGTGATTCAGTTCATCATTTATCTAATGATAATATTAATTTGAAAACAATTTTAATTGATTCTAATCAACAAATTAGTCAATTAATGGATTTCATTAATGGTGATATGAAATTAAATATACCTGTTTATACTATTTATGGTATGTGTGAAGATTCAAATGTTATAAATAAATTTAGAAATGGTACATATCGGATTAATAATTTACATATAATTGATGATTATAATTTACATTCAATTAAATTTAATAATGGTTCACAATCCATACTACTTGCCGGCATAGGTGGTTCATTATCTTATCATAAATTATTCCATCAAGGTACATCTAATAATACCACTCCTTCATCTTCTTCTAATTTACCAATATCTGGTGATCCTGGTAATATTTGGATAACTATGCTTCAATTAGGTAAATTGTTCCATTCCCTCCTCGAGTATTCTGAATCTAATCCAAATGAATATAATAAAGCAATTAAAATATTAGTAACTCATCAATCACCAACAAGAGAACCATTATTAGAACATTTATCAATTTTTTTCAAATTCGATTATACTATTTCCAACTCACTTCATTTTAAATATATCTCATCATTTAATGATTTAACTATCAATACATCATTTGAAACTTTTAAAATTAAATTTTCAGATTCAAGATTAAAATTATTTAAAATTTGGAATAAAATTCAGAAAAAATATGAGAAATTGTTATCACAATTTAATAATTATCAATTAGCTAGTTATATTCATTTAGCTTTATCTATTTATGATAAAATACCAATATCTAAATCTTCATCATCAACAGATAACAATGATGAAAAGATTTCATTATCATTATCTACTTCACTTATAAATTCAATTCAATCTTCAAATTTTAATAATTTATTAGATTTATTATCAAAACATGAATTAAATCAAATTATACGACATATTAATGATCTTTACTACGTTTCATTCCAAAATTGTTGGCATTATAATATTTGTGATGTAGAAAATGGTTATTTATTATTAAACTACAATTTACAAAATAATAAATTCTCAATGAATACTTATTCTGAAGGTTTTGATTTTAATTATAGATTCGAATAAGTCTATACTATACTACAATGCGTTGGTTTTTTTTTATTTTTTTATTACATTACACAATTCAAATACATAGCTAAGACACTTTTGATGTAGCTCCCCAATACCTGTTACTTTATTAGGGTCTAAGCACTCTCATCAAAAAGAATTTTTAGATTCATTAAATTATTTATAAAGTGGAGTTACCAGCTCCGTTCTGAAACTTTTTTACTGTCAATAAAAAAAGTTCCGTCCTTTATTTTAATCATTCATGATTCTAATGGTTTTTTTTTCCTTTACAAATCTGTTGTTATTTTCTATTAAATCTATTCATCTATTCTGTTCATCTTCATTTCAATCAATGACCATCATTTACTACCTTATCATTATCATCATCATTTTTCACTATTCAGTACCATCTTATTTTTCACCATTTTTTTGAATTGAATTCTTCTTTTCAATTCGTTTTACTTATTTTGAATCAAATTCTTCTTTTCAATTCGTTTTTCTTTTCTTATTTATATTTAGCAATGAAGGGGGGTCACTTTTTTTTCTGTTTTTTTAATAATTTTATACTTTTTTTTTTCTTTTTTAATTTTTTTTCTTTTTAATAACAATAAAATACAATAATAATTATAATAGCAATTTTAATTTTTTGAAAAATTTTTAAGTTGATCCATTCTTGCAATTCTTCTTCTATTAATTAAAACTTCAATTTCTTTCTCATATGCTCTTCTAATTTTTTCCTTTAAATAATCATATCTTCTAATTGACATTAAAATTGAATTTTCATTAATAAAATCATAATAAAATAAATCATATGTGAAAAAATGTGAATAATATGTTAATTCTTTATCCCTTTCAACATATGATTCAAATAAATACCAAAGTTGACACATATATCTATCCCTTGCAATTAAATAAATCATCTTGGCATTAAATAAACTTTCTTTTTGTAAATCAATAAAATATTTAATAATTTTCTTTTCATCATTTGAATAATTTCTTGAATATTTTAAATAATAATGATATAAGAATTGTGCAATATGAGATTTTAATTCATCATGTTCTTTAAATTTATCCATAAATAATGGTACAACTTTATTTGTTAATTCACCTTTCTTCTTCTCTTTTCTAATTTGATCTGATATATCATTACCAATATAAAATTTATTATACATATTATTGAGTCCTTTCCTATTCATAATTGGATAAACTTTTTTATAAACTTCATTTAATTTTGATTCTAAATTAATTAATAAATTTGACTCACTACCTTCTTTAATAAAATGTTCATTTCCTGGAACTAAAAATCCTAAAAAATCAACAAATTCAATTCCAAGTGTCTCATCAATCTTAACATTCATTAATTGTCTTAAATCTTTTGGAATTAAATTGAGTATTTTATGAGAATTTTCAATTTGAATCATACCAATAAATTTACGTGGTGGTGGTGGTTCAAGTTTACCAGTTCTTCTCTTAAAATCTTCAATATAATCATGTGCAGATTGTTCAATTTTTTTAATACTTTTCTCATATTTTAAATGTAATTTACTTTGCTTTTTCTTATTATTTTCCTTTGCAATACGAGCTAAAAAATGTTTATTATTGAAATCATTGGCATTAATTGGATAAGCATAAGATAATTTATTTGTAAGATTGGAATTATTGTTGGAACGACTAGGTGAGGAATTGATATTTGTTAATAAATCAAAATTAATAATTCTATTTGGATTAGTAGGTGTTGAAGGTAAGTTAGTAAATGTTGATGTTGGATTAATAATGTTTCTAATGGAATTAAATTTAAAATCAAAATCAGAATGAAGTTTATTATTTGAATTAGTTGAAGTGTTTGTTGAATTGTTTCTTGCATTTTCCAATATTTCATATGTATCAAAACAAGTTGTAGTAGGAACAGGGTTAGTAATTAAATCAGGTGAAATTAAATTAATATCATCATCAGTTGAATCATCAGTTGAATCATCAGTTGAATCATCAGTTGAATCATCAGTTGAATCATCAGTTGAATCATCAGTTGAATCATCAGTTGAATCATCAGTTGAATCATCATCAGTTGAATCATCATCAGTTGAACCATCAGCAATACAATCAGCAATACCATCAGCAATACCATCAGCAATACCATCAGCAATACCATCAGCAATACCACCAGCAATACCATCAGCAATACCACCAGCAATACCATTAGCAATACCATCAGCAATACCACCAGCAATACCATCAGTAACACCTTCAGCAATAACAACATCAGTAACACCACTAGCACCATTACCAATAGAACCATTACCAGCAATACCATTAGCACCATTACCAACAATACCATCATTACCAACAATACCAGCATTTACATCATCATCATTAGCAATATCATTTTCAGTAGCAATTTTTTCATCAGTAGCAATTTTATTTTCAGTAGCAATTTCATCATCATCAACATCAGTATTACTATCATATTGACTTTCAGTTTCAGTTTCAATTTCAGTATCAGAATCATCAACATCACGTAAAAGACGACGATCATAATCAAGTGGAATATTTGGTGCTTCAACAGGAACCGACCAATTTTCAGGAATAGGTTTTGCATCAAGAATTGAATCATAAATTGGAAGTTGAACATTCTTAACTAATAATGGTTCAGGGTCAACAAAAACATTATATTCATCAACAAATTTAACATTATTATTAATTTTTTGGAAGTCCTTTGATTTTAATTCTTCAGGTTCAAAAAGTTTAACATCTAATAAATTTGAATGAGTTAATGAATTAATAATATCATTGAATCCATTATAATCTTTACCAGCAATACAATTTTGTTGAAATTCATCAAATTTAGAAGCAGCATTCATAATTGGTGGATTCAGTGAATTATTACTAATTGAAATATCAGCAGTAATAGTTCTCTTAATTGATTTGTAATTATAATTTAATTCTTCAGGAACAATCATAGCAGAGAAATTAAAACCAGTATTGAAAATCTTGATACCATGAGAACAATCATATCTTGTATTATCATTATTTCTTGGAGAAGTTTCAATAATTGTAGTTGGATTATAGTGCATTTCAAAACCAATTTTAGATTCCTTGAAAAATTTGTATAATTCCTTTGAAGGGTTAACATGTTGATGCATAATTTTATTAACAATCTTATTTGAAATTGATTGTCTTAATAATGGAGGACATGGAATCGTCCAACCAGTTCTAACTGAAATTCCATTTTTATCATCAAATCTAAAATAGTTAACATGACATTTAGTACCAAATGTATCAACAGCTGCTTTATAAAATTGACATTTTAAACTGTTTTCATTAATTAAATATTCATGTAACCAATCTGAATGATATAATTTATTGATAGTTTTACATTCTTTCATATGGTGTTGAACAATATCTTTAATACATTCTAATCTTAATGTTGGATTTTGTTTCTTATCAGTAAGATACATGAAATCATAAGCATGTAATAATTTTTCAGGAATTTCAGTTTTGATAAGTGATTTCAATTTGAAATTTTTATCAGTTTTTCTAATTCTAGATCTATTAGGTGAAATATTAGAATTAATAGTTGATGGTGAATTAAATGATGAATTTGATAAGTATGGATTATATCCATTAAAAGTGGATGGAGTTGATAAAATAGTTCTACCATTAACACCAATAAATCTTGGAGATCTAATTGGTGTTGAATGGATAGAATTTTCATCAATTGATTGATTTGGGTTGACAGAATAAACAGGTTTAGGTTTAATAGATTTTTTAACAGATTTTAAAGGAGTAACAGGGGTTTGGTTGACAGATTTAATTTTTTTTTGGTTTTGTTTAACTTTTGGTGAGAAAGTGTTAACAGTTTGGTAAGATCTAAATGAAAGATCTTCATAATTTGTTAAACTAATATTATTAGTTTGCAAATTATTAGAAGTTGAATTTTCAATTTCTTGACATTTGAAATTGTAGAGAGTATCTTTCTTTTCAATTGAATTTGATTCAATATGCCATTTTAATAATGGAGAAACAAAATTCTTTGTTTGACCACAAATTAAATGACAAATAAAGTCTTCATACTCTGCATCAGGTTGAATTTCATGTAAATAATAATCATCTGAAAATAAGAATTCAGAAGTTTTGAATTTATTGAGTGGTTCAAAATGCTTCTTCATAAAGTTAGTAATTAAAGTAATATCAAAATCATATGCTTTCTTCATTGCAGTAACTTTTTTAGAAGTAAATGTTTTCTTGAATTTATCTTTCATGTAATTCTTAATTGGCTTAATATAATCCAAGAGTGGACTATCATCTATATCAGCAGTATCAAATCTACTGTAGAATAATTTTGATTTTTTGTTAGATTTGAAAAAAGTAAGAAAAAATTCATAATTTCTAGTAGAGAATCTCCACATAAATTTTGGATTTTCTAAGTATTTATCAATTTCTGCATCATCAATATCAAAATTATCTACAGTAATTTGGAAAGCATCTTTTCTAATTTGTTTAACTCTTAATGGATTCTCAACACAGTATCTGGTAAGAGACCATTGGTAAAACATTAAAAGTTGAAACTTAAGAATATCAGTTGCATCTTTTCTTAAATCACGTTTCTTGAAATTAGCATAATTGGAATTTCTAGCTTCTTTCATTTGGGCAGTACCACAAACAGTTAATGTAGTTGGGGCAACATCAACTAAAGTGGTTTGGTTAACAACCCTTAATTTATCAGATGATAAACGCATTTCAAAGATTTCAGTAAACTAAAATAATAAAATGCTTTAAAGGTTAATAACAAATTGGTTTAATAAACTTAATGAATAACTTTCTTATATCTAAATTATAGGTTATAATCGAATTGGCTTCAGAAACTTTTTAATTCAAAAATAAGAGATCCAGTAAATAATAAACCGGGGTATATGCGACAGTACTTAGTGGCAGTAAATAAAATAAATCAAATGAAATTAAATAAAATGAAATGAAAATAAATGAAATAGGACCAAAAAAGGTAAAGAAATGAAAGAAAGGGGATGGAATAAGTGAAAATAAAACAATCAGAAAAGGGGAATCTTCTAAATACTAACAAAAAGTACCAAGATAAAGGTAAATAGTCAATAAAAAGTAGATTCCTCTCTTCCCCATTCTACTAAATGGGCAATTCCTTAGTCCATTATTCATTTTATGAAGGTGGATGATGCCTTATTTCATTATTTTTCCTAATTAAGTAATTTTAAATTTCCCTCTGAATAATTTTGTATTACGTAATTAGATTTGAAATTTTAATTTTCATGTAGTAAATTGGTTTTGCCACTAATTTGAAGATATTGTTGTATGTGTAGCTCAGTGGATGGAACTATCTAATAGCTATAAAGTTGATATTCTGTTTTAAAAAATGTTAGTAGTTAGTGGTAAAAATTTGGAGCAAAAGTAGAAACAATTGAATATAAAAATCAAGACAAATTCATTTCACCCCTGAAAGGCGGTTAGAGATCAAAAATTTGATATAAAAAGGGAGATACAAACATAAAAGTTACAGTATTAAAATATTTAGTATTTGTTTATCATAATACTGTATTTTCTATGTTGTGTCTTTAATACCCATTGATATAAAACTAATACAATAAAGAAGTTTGAAGAACACTAGAAGTGGAAGATTTTCTGAACAGCCATCTTTAAGATCAATTTGAAGCGAAATTGAAAAATATCCAAATTTTTTACGTAATGTAATGTTTTTATAAAATGATGATAATACAGTTTAAAGAATAATAATTTAAGTTATAAATAATATAAACAAACTGAAATACAAAAATGTAAATGAATAATAAAAATATTAGTATAAGAATAATAAAAAATAGAAAATAGAAAATACAAACTAGCTTTCTCTTAACTTAAACTTTAGCTGCAAGTTCTTCTAGGAGACGATAATCTCTTTTTTCAATTGAACCATTACCTGGTAATCTGGTTTCATTCATTAAGTAAACATCAACTTCACGTGCACATTGTCTACCTTCTTGAATACCCCAAACAACTAATGATTGACCTCTTCTACAATCACCAGCAGTGAAAACATTAGATGATTCTTCAATTTGATATGATGTTGATTCATGTGTTGCAATTGTACCTCTCTTAGTTCTTTCAACATTCAAATTATCTGATTCTGGACCTATGAAACCCATAGATAATAAAACAATATCAGCTGGGAAAAATTCTTCAGAACCTGGAATTTCTTGCATTTGCCATGCACCTGAATCTGATCTCTTCCATTCAACACGAACAGTCTTGATACCTTTAACATTACCTTCACCATCATCAACGAATTCTTTAGATAAAATACAATATTCTCTTGGATCTTTACCATAATGTTCCTTAACTTCAGTATGACCATAATCAACTCTGAAAATTCTTGGCCATTGTGGCCATGGATTATCCTTTGCTCTTTCAGCTGGTGGATGTGGTAATAATTCAAAATTAACAATTGATTTAGCACCATGTCTAGTTGCTGTACCTAAACAATCATTACCAGTATCACCACCACCAATGACAATAACATTTTTACCTTCAATGGTTGCTCTAATAGTTTCAAGATCATTTTCTAATAATGCTTTGGTATTTGCAGTTAATAAAGTCATTGCAAAATCGATATTCTTTAATTCTCTACCTGGAATCTTTAAATCTCTTGGAATGGTTGAACCAATTGCTAAAATAACAGCATCATTTTGTTGTTTTAATTCATCTAAGGTAATGTCTTCACCAATAGTAGTATTAGTAATAAATGAGATACCTTCAGCTTCCATTAAATCAACTCTTCTTTGAATAACACCCTTATCTAATTTCATGTTTGGAATACCATACATTAATAAACCACCTAATCTATCGGATCTTTCATAAACTGTAACAGTATGACCTGCCTTGTTTAATTGATCAGCAGCTGCTAAACCTGAAGGACCTGAACCAATGATTGCAACTTTTTTACCAGTTCTAACCTTTGGTGGAGTTGGGACAATCCAACCTTCCTTGAATGCATGATCAATAATACCAGCTTCAATAGATTTAATACCAACAGGTGCATTACCTGAAACATTAACAACACATGCACCTTCACATGGAGCAGGACAAATTCTACCAGTAAATTCAGGGAAATTATTAGTCATCAGTAATCTTTGTAATGCATCATACCATCTATCTCTGAAAACTAATTCATTCCATTTTGGAATAATATTAGAAATTGGACAACCAGTATCAGATTGACAGAATGGAATACCACAATCAATACATCTAGCAGTTTGGAATTTTAATTCATCCTTTGTTAATCTTGAAGATAATTCTTTCCAATCTTGAAGTCTTGATTTAACTGGTCTGTATTTTTCATGTCTTCTTGAATATTTAATGAAACCACCAACTTTATCTAATTTGACAGCCTTAGATTCTTCTGCTTCAATATCAATCATTGTGTCTTCTAAATCTAAAACTTTAGGTTCATGTTTCTTAGTTGGTTTTGGTTTTGAGAATTCACCACCAGTGATATCAGCTTCAGGATCTTCCTTGATAGTTGAGAAATAACTTGAAGCTTCCTTCTTCTTTGATTCTTCAATTTTCTTGGCTTTTTCCTCTAAAACTTTCTTATATTCAAATGGTAAAACTTTAACGAATTTTTTCAGGAATCTATTGAAATCATTTAAAATTCTTAATGCAATTTCAGAATTAGTATAATGTCTATGATCTTCTAATAAACCTCTTAAGAAGGCAATTTCTGATGGATCAGTTAAGGAAGATAATTCAACTAATTCTTGATTAACCTTTTGATCGAAATCTTGAGCCATATCTAAAACATATGCAATACCACCGGACATACCAGCAGCAAAATTACGACCAACTTTGCCTAAAACAACAACTCTACCACCAGTCATATATTCACAACCATGATCACCAGTACCTTCAACAACTGCATAAGCACCTGAATTTCTAACTGCAAATCTTTCAGCTGCAATACCTCTAAAAAAGGCAGTACCGGAAGTAGCACCATATAAACATGTATTACCAATAATAATGTTTTCTTCAGCTTTAAATGTTGAATCTTTTGGTGGGTAAACAATTAATCTACCACCAGATAAACCTTTACCAACATAATCATTACAATCACCTTCTAATTCTAAGGTAATACCGGATGCTAAGAATGCACCAAATGATTGACCTGCAGAACCTTTAATATTTACATGAATTGTATCATGAGGTAAAGAAGTTGGACCAAATTTCTTGGAACATCTGTATGATAATGTGGTACCAATAGCTCTATCAGTATTGATAGCTTCAGCTTCAATAGTAACAGGTAAACCTTTATCCAGGGTAACTTCAGCTTCATCAATTAATTTATTATCTAATCTGACATGTAATCTATGATCTTGTTTCTTTTCACATTTAGTTGCAACACCTGGTCTAATAGTATGAGCAGGGGTTAAAATTGGTGATAAATCAATATTAGCATTTTTAGTTGTTCTTAAATCTTCTCTAACATATAATTTTTCGGCTCTACCAACCATTTCATCAATAGTTCTAAAACCTAATTTTGCCATTATACCTCTTAATTCATTAGCAACATAATAGAAGAAATTAATAACATGTTCAGGAGTACCCTTGAATTGTTCTCTTAAAATTGGATTTTGAGTTGCTATACCAACTGGACAAGTATTTGTATGACATTTACGGTTATAGACACAACCCATTGCAATTAATGGTGCAGTGGCAAACCCCCATTCTTCAGCACCTAATAAACAAGCAATTGCAATATCTCTACCAGTTTTCAGTTGACCATCAGTTTGAACAACAACTCTACCTCTTAAATCATTTAAGACTAAAGTTTGATGAGTTTCAGCTAAACCTAATTCCCATGGTAAACCTGCATATTTAATACCTGTCCATCTTGCAGCACCAGTACCACCATCATGACCAGAAACTAAAATATGATCAGCCTTAGCTTTGGCAACACCAGCTGCAATAATACCAACACCAACTTCAGAGACTAATTTAACAGAAACTCTAGCTCTTGGATTAGAACATTTTAAATCATAAATTAATTGTTTTAAATCTTCAATAGAATAAATATCATGATGAGGAGGTGGAGAAATTAAACCAACACCAGGAGTTGAATGTCTTGTTTTAGCAATTGATTCAGAAACTTTATAACCAGGTAATTCACCACCTTCACCAGGTTTAGCACCTTGAGCCATTTTAATTTGTAATTCATCAGCATCAGATAAATAATATGATGTAACACCAAATCTACCAGATGCAATTTGTTTAATTGAAGATCTCATTGAATCACCATTATCTGAAGGTTTTGATCTTTCAACGTCTTCACCACCTTCACCAGTATTTGATTTACCACCTAATCTATTCATTGCAACTGCTAAAGTTGAATGTGCTTCCATTGAAATTGAACCATATGACATTGCACCAGTACAAAATCTTCTAACAATTTCAGTCCATGGTTCAACTTGATCAATTGGAACAGCTTTAGAATTTTCAAAATCAAAATCTAATAAACCTCTTAGAGTACAATTTTTAATTGAATCATATTCTTTTTTAGAATAAGCTTCATAAGCTTTATTGTTTTTATTTCTAACAGCATCTTGAATATTAGCAACTGCTGCTGGTTCATTAACATGTGATTCACCACCATCTCTCCAATGATATTCACCAGATTCAGGTAAACCCTTTGGTTTAATAGTATCTCTATTTGGATAACCCATTTCATGTAATGAAAATGCATCTTGTGCAATATATTCAAATGTAACACCCTTAATTCTAGATGCTGTACCTGCAAAACATCTATCAATAACAGAATTATCGACACCTAAAGCTTCAAAAATTTGAGCACCTTTATATGATGCTAAAGTTGAAATACCCATTTTAGACATAACTTTGAGAATACCATCATCAATTGCATGTCTATAATTTTCAATAATTTCTCTATTAGTAAATTCTTTAGTTAATAATTTTTCATTATTTAATTTAATAAGTGAATCCATTGCTAAATATGGATTAATACCATCAACACCATAACCAACTAAACAACAGAAATGATGAACTTCTCTTGCTTCAGCAGTTTCAACAATGATTGCAACTTTAGATCTTTGCTTTTGTCTAACTAAATGATGATGAACTGCACCTGATGCAATTAATGCAGATACTGCAATTTTAGTTGCACATAAATTTCTATCAGATAAAATAATAATTTGAGAATCATCAACAATTGCCTTAGTTGCCTCTGCACAAATTCTATCTAAAGCTTCGGTATAACCGGTTAAACCTTCAGATTTATCAAATGTAATATCAATATTAGTAACATTCCATTTTGGTACAACTTTATTTATTTCCTTTAATGCCAATAATTCATCATTTGATAAGATTGGTGATGACATTTTCAATCTATTACATTGTAAAGGATTCATTTCTAATAAATTACCTTGAGGACCAACGTAACATTCTAATGACATAACAATTTTTTCTCTAATTGGATCGATTGGAGGATTAGTAACTTGAGCAAATAATTGTCTAAAATAATCATAAATTAATCTTGGTTGTTCAGATAAACAAGCTAAAGCTGAATCATTACCCATTGAACCTAAAGGTTCTTTACCACTATTTACCATTGGAACTAAGATTGATAAGACTTGTTCTAAAGTATAACCATTAGCTAATAATTTAGGATCATCCTTTAATTTAACATCTGAATCAACTTTAGTTTGTAAACTAATACCTCTTGAATTTAATTTAGTAATTAATTCAGGAATTGTAATCATATTTGATAAAATCCAAGCTTTAAAATCAAATCTATTTGCAACTTGTCTCTTTAATTCTCTATCATCAACAATTCTACCTTCTTTAGTATCAACTAATAACATTCTACCAGGATGTAATCTACCCTTGGTAACAATTTTTTTAGATTCAATTGGAATAACACCAACTTCAGATGCACAAATCATGATATCATCAGTTGTAACATAATATCTACAAGGTCTTAAACCATTTCTATCTAAATTAGCACCACAGAATCTACCATCTGCAAAAGTGAATAAAGCAGGACCATCCCAAGGTTCCATTAAACAAGCTGCCCATTCATAGAAAGCTTTCTTTTTTGGATCCATATGTTCATTATTTTGCCAAGCTTCAGGAACTAATAACATAACAGCTTCAGGTAATGATAAAACACCATTTATAACTAAAATTTCCAAAACATTATCTAAAGCGGCAGAATCTGAACCACCTTCTTCAATAATTGGATATAATTTATCCATATCATCACCGAAAAGTTTTGAGGACATAACACCTTCTCTTGCTCTCATCCAATTTTTATTACCTCTAAGAGTATTAATTTCACCATTATGAGCTGCCCATCTTAAAGGTTGAGCTCTATCCCAAGATGGGAAAGTATTTGTTGAGAATCTTGAATGAACTAAAGCAAAATGACATTCATAATCAGCATTAACTAAATCGTGATAGTAAGAATAAACTTGAACAGGAACTAATTGACCTTTATAAACAATATTTTTATTTGAAAGGGAACAAATATAAAACCAATTATGTAAACCAATTGTATGAGTTGCTTGTTTTCTTAAAATATATAATTGTTTTTCAAATAATTTTTGATATTTAGATTCAAATTCATCATTTGATATTTCAATTGGCTTTGAATCTGTACCATAAGCATCCTTTAAAACAACTAAAGGTTGAATAATTTGAGGCTCTCTTGATAAAGCTGCAGGACCTAAAATTGATGAATCAACAGGTACATTTCTCCAACCTAAAACTCTTAAACCTAAAGAATTAGCAATATTTTCAAAAGTTTTTTTTGATTTTTCATAAATTGAATCATCCTTTTTAAAGAATAAATTACCAACAGCATATTGACCTAATTCAGGTATTTCAACATCACAATGATATTTAAATTCTCTTTTCATAAATTTATGAGGAATTGAAGTCATAACACCTGCACCATCACCATCTCTTGCATCTGAACCGACTGCACCTCTATGAGTCATATTACAAAGAAGATATTTTGCATCAGAGATAATTTTATGAGATGCATTACCCTTGATATGACAAGCGAAACCTATATTATATTATTTTATGTTAGTATTTGTATTAAAAGAAAAAAAGCAAGTTTTGTATATACATACCAACACCACAATTATCCTTTTCATATTCAGGATTATATAAACCTTTTTGAGTAGGTAAAGTTGAAGCCCAAGATTTATTTTCTGGAACTTCATCATATTTATAGATTGAATATTGTTCAACATCATCACCAGATGAGATTGATGAAGCGGATGATGATGAAATTGAATTATTATTTGAATTATTATCGGAGTACTCCGAGTATTCGAGTAATGGATCCGATTTAAGTATTGCCATTTAATCTATATGTGATAAGATATATATATTATAATAAGATTAATAAAATAAATAATAATAGTACAGTATATATGTCAATAGATATAAAGCGTGTACCCAAAAGAAGAGAAACAAAAGAAAAGTCAATTAAAAAAAGTCAATTAAAAAAAGTCAATTAAAAAAAGTCAACCGAAGAAAGTTCAATTTAAAATAACCATCATCCTTCACAAAAAACAACAATTAATAATATTAATCCAGTCATGTGGGATGATGCTTCTCTTTATAGCTAAAAAATCCATTGTTGAAATTACGTAATCGGGATACCCCCGCTTTTCTCTAATCGCACCAATGAGAATACTGTAATTACTAACTTATTATCGTTATCGTATTATAATAATTATTCAATTTACTGATATTGTATATCTATCTAGTTTAGGATTATTTATATATAAACTACATCTATTCCTCATATTCTTCTGCTTCCTCTGCTGCCTCTAATCCACCCGCCTCTGGTTCAACAACACTTTCACCATATCCACGTTTATATTTTCTAGCAATACGACTCACACGTCCATATTTCTTTGCTTCTTCAATTGCTCTATTTTGTAAATCATGAATTTCTTCCTTAAAAGATTTTTGTACTGTAGCATTACTAAATACATCCCACATCTTTAATCCTCCATTATTACTACCTCCAATAATTAAATTACCTGAAACTTCAATCTCATCTGCAAATGAACTATTCAATATATTACCACATCCAAAATCTTTACTTAATATCATACGTGGTTTATTATCTTTAACATTCCAAATTTTAACAACTTTTTCACCCATTGCACCCGTTGCAATTAATCCTGGAATTTCTTTATTACTACTTAATGTACTAATACCGGAATCATGTGCATGTAATGTCCATAATGGTTTTTCACCTTCTTTACGAATATCATAACAATAAATATTACCTGAATCACATCCACCCATTACATAATATTCACCCATCTTAGAAATACTTTCAACTTCTTCACCATATTCACTACCACATGAAAATTTCTTATTATTGTTTGAAATATCATCTAATCTAACATCACTTAATCTAATATATCCATCATAACCACCTGTAAGTAAAATTGATCCACCTTCAACATTATCATAACCATTATTATTAAACCATAAACTACTTGAAACGGTCTTACCATTATGTAATCCTTCAATACTTCTATTAACTTTACAATTACTTAAATCCCATAATTTAACTGTACTATCAGCTGATGTAGAACATAAAACATTTCTGAAAATATGATTATGAGATAATGAAACAACTGCATCTGTATGACATGTTGAACTAATCTTATTAGTTTTCTTCTTCTTATTACCTTTCTTACCTTTACCTTTACCACCTAAATTTTTAGAACTCCATTCTGCATATTCATTTTCACCTAATATAACATCAGGGAATGCTTTATCAATACAATCTAAATTCCAAATTTCAATTGTTGGTTCAAATGTACCAATTGCTGCAAAATTACCAATATTACTAACATCATTTTCACCATTTGGTTTAAAACTCATCCATTCAACACATAATGGGAATGATGGTAACATTAAATCATGATGAATATATAAATTACCTTCACGAACCATACCACGTTTAACATCTTCATCAATTTTTTTCTCCTCTTCTGCTGCTTCTTCATCTTCTGGCCCTAATGCACCTGCACCATCATCATAAACATAAACATCTAAATATGAAACATCATCCTCAGTTCTAGTTGCAAGGATTAAATTATCAGTTGGATAAATTTGTAATTCTGCCTTAACTTCATTTTCCTCTTCTTCAGTTGGTAATTGTAAATAATGATCTTCTTCACCTTCAACAAATTCAACATCTTCATCATCATCCTCATCACCATTACCACCTTCTTTCTTTGCAACTTTAATATATTTAGCTGCACTATTACTTAATCCTGGGAACATAACAATTTTTTCACCATCTTCATTATCTTCATCATCATAATGTTCAAAATCATATTCCTTTAAATCATCATCAATATCAATTTGATCCTTTAATTTATTAGAATTGATAGTTTCTTCAATTTCAATTTCAATATCTTCATCACCTTCAACTTCTTCTGCATTTTCAAGATCTGCCTTTGCATCTTGTAAATTTAAACTTGACATAGCTTCAATTCTAGCCATTTCTTCATCATTTAATTCATAAGTTTCTGGAAATTCACTGGCAATACCCCTTGGAACCCATGCTGTTGCAGAAATCATCCTTAATATTCAATTAATATGTTGAACTAAAGATTATAAAAAAATTATTTTAAAACAAAATTATTCATGAAAAATTTCTTAGGGAAAAAAAATATTTTTTTTTTCATTGGAATTTTTTTTCACTTAGAAGCACCGCATGATTTTCTTCTCTTTGGAATTTTCTCACTGCTTCCTTATACGGTAATTCATTATTTCTACGTTTAGCAATTATAAAGTATTTCTATAAAAATTTTATTTTACTTAGCAAAAGTTTATTATACATTTCATTATCTTCTTATAGCACGGACAATTGGATCATTCCAAATAGATGGTCCATATATAGGATGGTTTTGTATACATAAATTAGCAGGAGGGATAGTCATTGCTCTAGGTCCAAGTGGGATACCACCTGGAATCATATGATTTGGTCTAGCATATACACCGATATTCATCTCATTGTTAGTATTTCTGATTTTATATGGTGCTGTTGGGATTTTTCCACTCATTTTTTTGTTGTTGTTGTTAATATTAGTATTATTCCAATTTGAAGTTAATGTTGGGGCAGGATACGTCATATAAAATTGAACAGTTTCTTTATTAACATTTAAACTGTTACTATTGCCTGTATTTGTTGTATTAGTAGCATTTGTTTTCATTGAAGTTGTAGATGATTTTTCTGATGTACTTATAGTATCATTTTGACTTTCACTCTCTGTGATTGTTGAACCAAATCTCTCTGATGAACTTACTCTGGTTTCTTCTTCATCTTTTTTATTGAGTTTATTTTGAATAGCTAATTTGAAAGTTGTTTGAATATCTTGTTTTGTTTCCTTTTTGTTTGAGCTGATATTTTTCTTATTTTCTCTTACTTCTAAACTTATCTCACTGAGACCTGCTAAAACATTCTTAGTATCAACTTTTGAAGCTTTCTTGGTATTATCATGACTAACTTTAACAACTTTGTTTTGATTTGGTTTTTCCTTTGTGGGTTTTGGTGTGTTCATAAGAAAAGATGGTATTAAAGGTATTGGTTGACTATCATTTATCTTAGTTGGTTCCATTTTGGGTGTTGATGTCAGTGGTGCTTCATTTTTAGTTGTTGATTGGAATACATCTTTGAAAAATAATTGCTGGTCAAAAATATTATCATTATCGGTATATCCTCTTACATTATTTTTAGATTTGGAAATTGGTGAATTTGAACAATAATTGTTTGTTTCTGGGAAAAAATTACTTCTTGGTTTAGGTTTGATATTCAAATTACCATTAGAATCTCTCTTTAAATTTGATCTTACCTTTAATATCATTTTCTCTTCTATAAAGGTCTTCCTCAGAAGTTTTGTATATTTATGAAGAACATATGAAGCAATAATGAAAATACAGAAGTATAAGTATCTTTTTGTTTGTCTTTTATCCTGAATGATTTCTGAAATTGACTCATCTAAACTATTTGAATTTACAATACATTCCTTAACTGCAATAAGTATATTTTGATCCTTAGTTATCAATGGAATCATATCAAGACATCTATAGTGGAGAAATTGTTAGTATTCAATTCATAATATTAGTAAAAAAAACTTTTTATACTTACTTCCCAAAACTTTCCCTTGCTAATGAATTAAAGTTTGCTTTGGAAACTGATAACAATCTTTCCTTATGAGATGTTAAACATCCTAAACTTGTGCCATCTTGATTTATTGAAACAGGGACAAATTTATTTGAATATTTATCCCATCCGGAACATTTACAAATATTACCATAAGAAGTTTGGAAAATTGCTGGAATTGTGTATTCGTCATTCAAAGATGTTTGAAAGAATTGTAAATAAACAATCAATAAGAAAATTGCTATTATGGGGATAAAATAGGTGAAAAAAGTTGAAGTATTTGGCAGCATGGGTTTAATATATTGCTACAATCTACAATTTAAGGTACTTCCACTTAATGAATACTGTTTGATTAACAAATACAAGTAAATAATACAACATTATCAACGTAAAAGAAAATGAAAATAGAATCTGTAAATAAAAGTAAGGGAAAAAAGGAGTAAATTTATAGATAACAAAAAATTTAAATTTCCCTTATCTCTACTACAAGTTTTTCTTAAACATTTTTTTATAATTATTTCTAAAACGTAAAGTTCTTTTCAAACAAACAGGAAATACAAAAATACAGTTATATATAAATATAAATAAAAATGGGGTGTAACAGAATGTATAATATAAACAGAGATTATTGGTACTTTTATTTTGAAAGCTTTTGAGCATATTCAGCTGCCTTAGCCTTAACGTAATCTTGAGATTTTTCATCGCCTTGAGTTTCTTCAAAACTTAACCATTTAGCAAAGAAGAATTTAGCTTGCTTTCTAGTTAATTTCTTTTCAATAACTCTTCCAAATAATTCATCAACTTTACTCTTTTCATTAGCTTTAATTTCTTGATCAATATAAACATTCCATAAATCAATTCTCTTTGGAACATCAGATAATAAACCTTCAAATAATGAACGACCTTGTTCTGGATCTCCCTTTTGGAATTCTAATTGTGCAAATTTTCTAACAACATCAACATGATCTCTCTTTGGTAAAACTTGTAATGCCTTTGCAAGTATCTTATGTGCTTCTTCATTCTTTTTACTATCAATTAAAAAGTTACCATATGAAACCCAAGCTGATGGATTCTTTGAACCAAATTTCTTACATAAAACATTGAATAATGAATTAGCTTCACTGAATTTTTCAGATGCAATATAGATTGCAACAAGTTTTTGATGCATTGTATATGCATCCATATATTGACAAGATCTCTTGAAAACTGCATCTAATGTTTCATCATCACCAAATGAATTTTCCAAATTTAATAATGCAATCCAAATATTCATCTTTTGTTGTTCTTCTCTGAAACTAATAGTCTTTAATGCTCTTTCAGCAATTTCTCTAGCTTTTTCAATTTCACTTAATTGTAATTGGAATGACATATATTGAATCCATAAAATTGAAGAATTTGGATTACCGACTAACAATCTTTCAAAATCAGAAATAGATTGTGGTGATCTGGTATTTAATTCATCAGTTTTATCTTCAACTTCAGCAGCCTTAGCCTTTGATTTCTTAGACTTCTTATTAACTTCATTGTTGAATTCTTCTTCCTCGTCAGATGATTCATCTTCCTTAGCTTGTGCTAAAATAGATGCAGTCCAATCAAAACCGGTAGATAAACCATTAGCTGAAAGACCTTCACTTGATTCATTATTATTAGCTTCTTCTTCATCATCTTCACTTTCGTCTGCGTCTTCGTCTTCACTATCATTTTCTGGTGCATCCTCCATCTTTTCATCATCAGAATCTTCATTCATTTCACCATCATTATCTTCACCATCTTCTATAACGACATCTTCATCATCTTCTTGATCTTCGCCATCTTTGAAATATGATGCTTTCATACCTAATGATAATTGTTTTTTATCAGCATTAATTTCTAAAATCTTAACCTTAACTCTTTCACCTTCACTGAAAATATCTTCAGCATTTTTGATTGGTGAATCAGTAATTTCAGAACGATGACATAAACCTGAAACATTATCAGTACCATCTAATCTAACAAAGGCACCATATTCTTCAACTTTCTTAATTGTACCTTCATAAATTTCACCAACTTTCAAATCAGCAAATGATTTTAAGTTCTTTAAATCACCACTAACAACAGATTCCTTTAATGACATTAAAACTCTACCTTCAGATTGTGATTCAAGTATACGACCTTTAACTGATTGATTAACGTTGTATAATTTTTTCCAATCTTTAATGAAACTATCTGATAAATCAGAGACACGAACTAATGCATAGACAGATCTACCTAAATCAACAAATAAACCAGAATTAGTAATTTTATTAATATAACCTCTAACAATATCACCACGTTTAACATCTTCAACAGAATTGATTAATCTATCCTTTGGATTTGGACCACGTAATGAAACGTACAGTTTTCTATCAGTTGAAACAACAGTTGCAGTATGGAATTCACCAACATGGAAAACATCACTTAATTTTAAGGTATAATCATCTAAAGCATCAGTAACCATTGAAACAGCAGTAATATTTTCACCTAATGAAACTAAAACAGAATTATCTCTAACATTTAAAACTAATGATGGTAAAATATCACCAACTTTAATATCATCTGCAGATTTTATCATCTTTGAACGACCAGAAACATTGATTGCATAATGATCAATATCAACATTTATAACCTTAGCAGGAACAATGGTACCAACTTTAAATTCATTTTCAAAATTAGATAATTTAGAAATATCATCAGTAACATCAACAAATGACATTTTAGCCTTTTGAGCTGCAGATATATTATACCAGAAATAACCTGAATTTATACTTGAAATGTAACCTAAAACTTCTTGACCTTCCTTAATATCATTAAATGATAATGGATATGCAGAATCAGTTGATTTTAAAATAGATGGTTTAATTGATAATTCAACTAAATTAGTTGAAGATTTTTTAGAATGAATGAATTTTTGCTTTTCAACATCAAAATAACCAATTACTTTAACTTGATCAAGTTTTTTACCAAGATTAAATTTAGAAAGAGGGTGTTTTAAATCTTTAATATCTTTAATATCATCATAAATTTCAGTTATATCAATACGACCTTCTTGATTATCAGATAATTTAATTAATAAATGGGTATCTTCAATTGATTTAATAGTACCTTTAGTAATTTTACCAACAGAATAATCACCTAAAGTCTTAATTGATTTATCAACTGGATTAACTGCAGCTTCCTTTGAATTAGCAGTTTCAACTAATAATGAAAGTAAAAATCTTTTATTATTTTCATCGGCATTAACAACAGAACAACTAACTGATTGATCTGGAGTGAAAACAGTAGTTAAATCGGTAATTTTCTTTTGAGAAGCAAATCTTGGAATGACTAAACCAGTTAAATTATTACTGAATGAAACAAAAACACCTGATGGAATAACAGTTTTAACATAACCATGTAAAATTTTATCAGAAATTGAAATATCATCATATGAAGTTGGTAAGAGACCATTCTTTGCATCTTTGATTAATGAAGGTTTAGCAGTTAAAACAACACCTCTTTTACGATTATCAATTTGTAAAATAAGTGCTTCAATTTTTTCACCGACCTTTAATTTCTTTAATTGATTTCTACCAAGATCTGCAGGACCATCAGCTAAATGACCAACTTTAATAACACCATTAATATTTTGACCACCAATTTTGACAAGAATTTCTTCTCTTTGCTTTTCAAGGATTTCTGCTTCAACAATAGATTTACCTGGAATTAAATCTTTCAAACTATTTAATTGATCTTCGGACATATCACCTGAAATTCTTAAACTGACTAAACATTTAGATTGTTCAGCATCAAATGAAACAATTCTAACCTTAACAGTTTGACCTAATTTCAAATAATCACCTGCATTTTTAACAAAAGTTTCACTTATTTCTGCATTTGGTAAGAAAGCAGATACATTACCAAAGAATGAAACAACACAACCTGATGGTAAAATTTTTTGAACAGTTGCAAGAGCACGTTTATTTTCAGATAAATCACTATAAGTTTTAACAATTTCATCATCTTCTGCACTAACTAATGATCTTTTCAAAGTTGCAGTAATTATTGATTTTGAACCATAATTTGAAACATTTAAAATTCTAGCTTTAACTTTAGAACCAATTTTGAATTTTCTTTCAGGATAAACTAATTTAATATCACTAATTTGAAATTCTGGTACAGTTGCATGGAAATTATTTTCGAGTTGAAGAACAATACCTTCAGAACTAACTTTTTCAACAACACAGGTAACTTTCTGTCCAACTGGAATATCATTTGCTCTTATGAAATTAACATCAATTTGTTCTTTATCTAAAGTTAAGATGTAAGTGTTATCAAACATCGAATAATCTAATATTCTTGATTTATGAGTAGAACCAATTTTAAAATCTAAATCTAAATCAGCACCTTTAGAAACTCTTGTTCTATGAACTTGACCTGGGATTTCACCTGACATTAAATCAACAAAGAAGAAATTATTTGATTTACCCTTAACTGTTACATTATCAAGTGTATAACCAATTGGGAAAGCTTCTAATGCATCTTTACCTGCGTATGTTAAAGTTTGATGAGATGGTAAAATGGAAATAGATAATTTATATTCAGCATTTTTATTATATGAAGCAATAATTCTAGCCTTTAAAATTGAACCAACTGAATAATTATGTTTTATTTCATCAGGACTTTGTAAACAATTCATATGTTGTAAAGTTAATGAAGCATCACACATTGAGAGAACTTTACATAATAAACCATTTTCAGTAACTTTTTCAATAACTGCATCAACAAACATACCAGGTAATAAAGCGGTAACAGCTGAGACTGATGCAACCATTGGTTGTTTTTTAATATTTGCAATTGGAATTTTACAAGTGACAGTTCTTGAATTGATCTTTGCAACAGTTACAAGAATAACTGAACCTATCTCTATTTTAGATGAGAGGGATGATAATTCCTTTTTAGATATGAAACCAGTATGACTGAATTTTTTACCGAATTTTAAGATAGCACCATGATCTTCAATTGATGATACAGATGCTTGAATGATGGCATTTTCAATAAGATCTTCAGTTTCGGTCATTTCACTGTTGACTAATTCAGGTTCAATGGATAATTCAATTCTTTTCTTCATTTTTTCCTTTGAGTTTGGAACAACTTTAGCTCTTAAATATTGACCAATGAAAAATCTTTCACTTAAGGATGGGAAGGCAATTTGTTGTTTCTTATCAGTTGAAGTTTTCTTATCAATATCTTCATCATCACTATCCATTTCTTCATCACTACTATCACTATCTGATTCTTCTTGATCATCATATTTTTCTAATATATCAACTAATTCAGATGAAATATTAGTAATTGGGATATAACCAACTAAATTATCTGCAAGGGAAAGAACAATTTCCATCTTATTGATTTGTTGAACCATACCTAAAACATATGAACCAGGGTTTAAGATATTATATGATAATGTATCAATAGTAGTTTTATCGATATTTTTCTTTTCATCATCCTCTTGTTCATCCTTGGATAAAAGATTCAATTTCTTAGATTTTTTATTATTAGTTTTAGATTTCTTTTTGGAAGGTTCATCTGATTTAGCAGCTTGTTCGAAAAGAACGTCTCTTTTAGCTTCATTTGCAACTTCCTTCATTTCCATTGGAGTTAAAATGGATCCACCACCTCTTGGGAAGGCGATTTCAGCAGCGGATGAAAGCAAGGACTTTTGTTCCTTGTTATCAGGGTCTTCTCTTGTTCTCTTTGGTGCCATTGTCGTAGATTAAGAGGAAGCCTATGCTATGATAAACTAGAAAATAAAAACTCTATAACTTAGTAAAATAGAAAAATAAAAAAATTTTTTCATGTAGTAAAATTTCATCACTGAAAAAAAAAAATTGAGAAAATGAGAAAAAGCGGCGGATTTTTAATTGACATGAAATTTAATTCACTTTGAAGAATTGATGAAAATTAATTGTATTGGTTTATGTTAGTTTAGTTGCACTTATATACTCATATTGCACATAGTAAGATACTAGAACTAATAGAGATAATATTCTTTCTTATCTTTGGACTTTACAACTTTTGAAAAATCTTCTCATTTCGTTTTGTTTTCGTCTCATTTATCTAAATATAGTATCAGGGGTATCATCTCCAATACTGACAAAAGTTATACATTAAAAACAGTTTATCATATCCATTCACAGCGTCAATTCTCCAATTCTAGTTCAACCAAGGCAAAACATCCAGCCATGTCATTTTCCCTATCGGTAATCTCACATCCAACTTCAGATATATCTAAACCAGCTCTCTTCCTAGAAGATAAAAGTACAGGTGATAGAACAATTATTGGTAATGTTCCAGCAGGTTTACAAAGACAATGTAATGAGAAAAAATATAGAATAAGTCGATTGAAAAATATTTTTCTTACAGGTGTGCTTTCTTGGAAGGCTATCTCTGGATTACCTGGATTCATTTTAACTGTTAGTGATCAGGGTGTTAAAAAATTAGGTATTTATCATAGTGGTAATAAACTTATTCAATATATGGTTTCATGTTGGAGATATTTTGTTTTCAGATTTGGTATGAACTTAAATATAGAAGATGTAAATCAATCTATTGAAAGAGATAGTGTTAAATATATCCCAATTAATATTCATTCAAGTGTAAATTATGGATCTAATGAAAATGATCATAATATAGTTGATCATGCAAAATTAAATCAAATGGTTTCAAATATTTTCCCTATACAGGCAAATCCTTCAAATCCTACAAATTCCAAGAAAATCACGAACGTTACATTACCTAAATCAATTATAAATCCAAAAGTTTCCACTAATTGGATAATATATCCAAAACCAACAAGAGGTAAATTTCTTGTTAATAATGCTAGAAGTCTGGGTTGTGATTTTACTCATTTTAAGAAATTATGTAATAATGAAGAAGTTACCTTGGAGAATGGTACAATTGTTAAACCTGAACAAGTTTTAGAACCAACAAGATATTTTGCACCTATATTAGTATTGGATATCCCATCTGAGGAATACATGGAAAATTTTATTAATCATGATTGGAAGATGGACTGTCCCGATAATTTATCCTATGGTATGGTATTCCATTTCTTTGGTGAATCAATTCAAGATCCATTATCTAATGAAAAATATATTCAATTCATCAAATCTTTTGGTCCTTCCACAATGCATTTAATAAGTCATAAATCTTATTGTCCTAACAGTTTAAATTTCCATAAAACATTCAGAGTATCATTAAAATGGAAATCATTAATACCGAATTTCTTCCCATTGCCTAAATGGACAAATGAATCAACTTTAAAAATAAATAATGAAGATTTAACTAATGTTATTCCACTGATATCTGGACAACAATTTTTATTAACTCCTTCAAATCTTACTCAAAATAATAATATAGCAAACTGTGAAAACCTCCCATTATTTGAGGAAAAAGATTGTAATGATATATATGAAATGGAAGTCAAACCTTTAAAACTTAAAGATGTTGCTAGTAAAGAACAATTTGATAAAATGGTTGATGAAAGTAATAATAATGATATACAAGTTTTGAAAACTTCAGTTGATTTAAATAAATCATTAAAGGATCAAGTTGATACGTTAGTATTGGGTACAGGTTCTGCATTACCATCTACTGTCAGAAACGTTCTTTCAAATATTGTTAGAATTCCATATGTTAAAAATGTTGGAACTACTGGATTTAGATCAATTCTTTTAGATGGTGGTGAAAATTCATTTGGTACATTACGTAGACTATATAAGCAAGAAGAAGTTGAAATGTTATTGGATGAATTGAAAATGGTTTATTTATCACATTTACATGCAGATCATCATTTGGGTATTGTTGATTTCATAAGAGAATGGAATTCAAGACAAGATTTTAAATTTGGTAGTAATGAAAGATTTGAAAAATTAATTGTGATTGCACCATGGCAATATGAATATTTCCTACAAGAATTAAATAGAGTTGATCCATTTATTAACACTGATTTTATTGTTTATATTTCATGTGAGGAATTTATGCTTGGCAAAACTTTCCCAACATCAAGACAATTTGAAATTGAAAAAATTGATAATTTAGACTCAATCCCATCTGAAGAAGTAGAATTTGTTAAAGATTTCAGTAAATCTGAATTTGTTTATTCAACTTTAGGTATGGATGAAATTAAAACATGTGCTGCACAACATTGTGATTTCTCATATTCTGTTAGTATGTCATTCAAATTAAACATTGATTCAAATGATAATTCATCTGATAATGTTTTCAAGATTTCATATTCTGGTGATACAAGACCTAAGTTCGCATTTACACATATTGGTGAAAATTCAGATTTACTTATTCATGAATCCACACTTGAAGATGAAAAATTTAAGGATGCATTTGATAAAAGACATTCAACAACATCTGAAGCTGTTCATGTTGGTATTTTGATGAAGGCTAAGAAAATTTTATTAACACATTTCTCTCAAAGATATAAATCATTTACATGTTCTGATGTTGTTTATAAGAGACTTGAAAATCCAATAACAAAGGATGATCTTATTGATGGTGATGATAATCCTGATAATCCTCTATCTTCTACAACAACATTTAAGGATTATTATGCAGAAATTACTAATAATCCTGAACTTGCAATTGAGTTCAAATCACCTATATTTTCGAAAGAATTGGATATTGAAACTAGAGCTGCTGCTGGATCTATTGAAATACTTTTTGCATTCGATAATATGAAGATCCAATATGATGAATTCCATATTCAAAGAAAAGTTTTCGAATCTCAAGGAGCTAATTTGGAAAAACTCTTTGGTACTGAAGAAGAAGAGGAAGAGATAAAGGAAGAAGTAGAGGATAAATCTTCAAAGAAAGAAACCAAATTTAAGAAAAAGAAAAATAATGGTGGTAATGGAAATAAAAAGCAAAAAGTTTGATTATTGAAAACATGAAATGTTGTTTCACATTGTATATAAAAAATTATAATAACTGTATAATATGTTAAGTAAATATTACTTAAATCAATCCATTGTTGGTGTTAATCCCATAAGTGCAAATTTCAATGCATTATCATCATCAACGAGAGATATGTACTGTTTAACTCTCTTACTGATAGTATCATCGGCTAATAAATCTCCATTACCATCACAATTTTCTTTCAACTTCACTGGACCATTTCTTCTACCATCTAATTCGTATATTGTATCACCCTTTTTAACAAAGCAAACAAAATGTAAATCTACATTATCTTCAGCAGCTGGAGCCTCAGTCTGTCCCTGTTCTCCAAATGAAGTATACATATCTTTAGCAATATTCTGAACTAATTTGACAGGATCTGAATTATTTTGTAACATTTCACTACGAAATTTATAAACTGGTGAAGATTGAACTATAAGACCTCTAGGTATATTTAAAAGTGAATGTAATAAAGCATATAAACCACAAGCATTTTTAACAACTTGTTTCAACCAAACAATTTTTGAATTATCTATATTTTCAACAGGTTCGGAGTCTTTAAAATGTTCATATTTGTCAGTTATTGGGAAAAGTAATATAATTGCCTGTATTGGTCTTGGTATAAATGAGATAAGATCAGGATCATCTAATGAGTAAATATCAGTGAAATTTAATAATGGGGATAATCCTAATTTACTTGCAAATTCAGTAATTATTTCAGGGTTTGATTCTAATGGTATAACAGCGTCAATTGATGGTTGTTCACTCATAATTGGTGTAATTTAATAAATCAAGTAGAAGATACTGTAAACTAATCAGTGGGGACTGTTCCCCCGGGTGATATAAATTCTAATGGCAGCGCTGGGGTGAAATTTCAGTTTTTTTAATTTGGTGTTGTTTTTCTTAGTGAACTTTTCTTTCTTTCTTCCTTTCTCTGTGGGTGGTTTCTTAACTTAATTGATTGTCTTACGTGCAATATTAATGATATTGTAATATGGACAACATATAGAGAATTTTTGGGAGTTTGAATATACATTACTGTTTTTATTTAAATGCTTTATACCTTTAATCATGTGATACTACTTCATTTTTGCCATTCAGGGGGGTGAAATGAACTTTTCTTCTATTTAGACTCAATTGTTTGAGTTTTTTCTCAGAATTTTTTCTACTAACTACTAACATATTTAGAAACAGCAAATCAATTTTATATCTATTTAATATCAGTATCCAAATAGTTAACAACTGATAAATTACATAAAATTTGTGGCAAATTCACTTGATTAATTAGCATGAAAAATCAAAAATTATTATTACGTAATCAAACAAATGAGGGAAATTAAGGATTACCTAATTAGGAAAAATAATGAAATAAGGCATCAATGATTTACATAAGAACGAATATTGGACTAGGGAATTGCCCATTTAGTAGAATGGGGAAGAGAGGAATCTACTTTTTATTGACTTTTTACCTTTATCTTGGTACTTTTTGTTAGTATTTAGAAGATTCCCCTTTTCTGATTGTTTTATTTTCACTTATTCCATCCCCTTTCTTTCATTTCTTTACTGTTTTTGGTCCTATTTCATTTATTTTCATTTCATTTAATTTCATTTGATTTATTTCATTTACTGCCACTAAGTACTGTCGCATATACCCCGGTTTATTGTTTACTGGATCTCTTATTTTTGAATTAAAAAGTTTCCGAACCCAATTTGATTTGAAAAACTATAGTTTAAATATAAGAAAGTTATTCACTAAGTTTAATAAGCCAATTCATTAAAGCATTTATTATTGATTAATACATTTATTATTTTAGTTTACTATTTTAATAATGCATTTCTCATCAGAGTGTTTTAAAGTTCAAACTGCCATATTGGTTCATGTAGCTACAACTGCATTAACTCTTTATGGTACTAGTCAATTTGTTGAAGCTAGGAAATCTAATTATGCTAACTTCAAAAAGCGTGATGTTTATCTTCGTGCTAAAACTATTTTAAAAAGACAATTATTAATGTTATATCAATGGTCCTTAACCAGATATTGTATTGAAAACCCATTAAGAATTAAACAAATAAGACCTGATGCTTTTAAGATCTCTATGGATAATTTTGATGTTACAACTGAAGAAATTAATAAATACATTGATAATCCTAAATTTTTATGGAGATTCTCTGCTAGAAATTATGATTTCTTTGTTATATTTTTTAAATCTCATAGAAAGTCTAAATTGTTTTACAGTAGATTTGAAACTGCTGATATTGATGATAGCCCTTTGGTTGATTATGTTAAACCTTTAAATAATTATTTCAAAGATAAATTAAAGAAAACTTTCAATTATGAGATTACTTCAATGAAAAGATATTATCAATATGATACTGATTATGTTCTTAACTTCATGAAAACTCATTTTCAATCAATCAATGAATATGACTCTTCAGAATTTCTATACTCTGATGATTATTATTTACATGAAGTTCAACCTGATGCTAATTATGAAGATTTTATTTGTCATCTTTTATGTGGTCTGTCAAGTAAGAAAAATTATTCACCACTTCTTAACTGGCATATCGAAAATAGATTATTTCAAAAGGCTAAAAAGATTTCAAATAATCCAAATGTCAATACTATTATGAAATTCAAACTTGAAAAATTAGCAAAATTAAAAACTACAAAAACTTCAAGTGATGAATTCAAATTATATAGTGATTTATCACTTAAAACTTTTAAGTATGACCAAGGTCATCTTGTTGAAAAGGCAAAACCTGTTCAATCTACTGTTGATGAAAATTCAACTACTGTCAATCCTGTCAATCCTGTCAATCCTGTTAACCCTGTCAAAACAATCAATCAATTAAATCCTGTCAACTCACCAATTAAACCAAACCTTAAAAAAATTAAAAATATCAATCTTGATATCTCATCTAAATTATTAAATGATGAGGTACCTGATTATCTTATGCATGCATATGATTTTATGTTTCCAGAAAAAAATCAAAATCCTGCATTAAGACTTGAATGTATTAAAGAAATTGTTGCATTTAGAAGAAAATCATTTCAAACAACTCATAAGCTTTTCCATACTGATTGGCTTCATGATTATAGAATGAAAGTTAACAATATTGAAAATTCATTTTATGAAATTGCACTTAAAATTTTTGGTTCTAAATGCCATATGAATTTCTTCAGATTTGATGATAAACATGGTGTTTCTGTTAGAACTGGTTGGGCAATTCCTTGCCCTGTAGATTTAAGAAATAAAATTTCAAAAATATTTCTTGAAAGTGCTTTCAGTGATGAAGAAGATTATGAAGCTGAAATGTTAAAATTATATCAAGAATGTAAAGATGATTTTAAATATCGTTTTAATCCAACTATTCTTATTGAAAAACCTGATGATGATCAAACTTATAATTTTAGATATGATTGTTCATTTGGTGCTAAGGTTAATGATTATGGTTTTAACTTTTCTGCCATGTTTGATCCTGAATTATTAGATTATGATTTTACTTCAACTGAGAATACAATTGTTGCTGATGAATTCCCTCCATTTACTCAATTTCATCTCAGAAAATTTGAAGTTTTCCAAAATCAATGTATTGATGGACTTGGTTATACTGGTGTCAATGATACTATTAATTCACTTTTACATGGTAATTTAAGTATGGTTGATGATACAATTTGTTATGAAAGTGTAACCAATAATCCTTATCAAGAAATCATTGATGATGGTAGATTAACACAACTTTCAATTAAAACAAAATTTAAATTGAAATTTAATGATAAAGATTATGATGAAGATGGTGATGGTGATGGTGATGGTAACGGTGCTAATGATGTTACTGATGCTAACGGTGTTAAAGGTGCTAATGGTGCTAATGATGCTAAAGGTGTTGATGATATTAATGGTGCTGGGGGTGTTAAGGATGTTGATGATAGTAATGGTGCTGGAGGTGTTAAGGATGTTGATGATAGTAATGGTGCTGGAGGTGCTAAAGCTGTTAAAGGTGTTAAAGCTGTTAAAGATATTAAAGGTGCTAAAGGTGCTAAAGGTGTAAATGTTGTTGATGAAAAAATGGTAAACCAAATTAAATCTGACGATAACCCTGCTGATTCAAATGATAAAATTTCTAAACTGCCAACAAACTCATTAATTACTCGTTCCACTAGTTCCAATCCTCCTCCAAATATTTCTAACAAAAAAGACACTGATAACTCAACTCCTGAGAATGTTAAAATTGAATCAAGTGATAAAATTTCATTAATCAAATCTGCTGATGCTATTATTGATGAAAGGGCTTCACCCAATGAACATTTTAATACCCCAGAAGAAGTCGGTCCAAATTCCAATTTAGCTGTAGTAGATAAGATTAATGAAGCTGAACCAAATAAATCATTATCACCTGCAACTGATGATATTTTACTTTTCATTCCACCTATGGTTAGAAAAAAGTTAAATGAGGGAATTGATGAGAGATACAAATTTGACTTTGTTGACTTTTTAGGAATTTTTATTCGTGGTAGTAAGAATTACATTAAAAGTAGAAAGTTAATTGTCAAAGATTTGAAACTTGCATTTAATGCTCTGTTTGAGGTACATTACAAGGATGTTAAACGTATTGAAAAAAAGAGGAAACTTTTTGACTCTTATATGACAATCGATGATGCTTCACACAGATCTGATAAAATCATTCCATTTCAAGCTGGAAATTATTATCCTGGATCTCGTGCAACTCAATGTGCTATTGGATGGTATTTATGTGCATATTATGCAAGATTTCTTAAATTTGGTGTTTCTAATAGAGATGCTTTTTTCTTCAAGGTTATGGAAATTCAAAAAAAGTCAAAACATGCTGAATATGTTCTTTATTTGTTTGCAAGAGATAGATATGTTTCACAATTATTTTATGAAAATGAAAAACATTTAAAATCTACTGGAAGATTTAATGGTATTCCTTATCGTTTTACATATGATCTGTATTATCATAAAATAGTTGAGAAATATGGTCTTAAGATGCTTCTCAATCAAAACAATTAAATTGACTTATTTGATTCTGGTGCTGGTTGAGTTGGTAATGGTGTTTATGGTGGTGATAGTTGGTTATATCGATGATGTTATATCGATGTTGGTCTACTCAAAAATTTCATAATAATAAAAAATTAAATTCAATTGAATTATAGTAATATAATAATAATAATAATAATAATAATAATAATAATAAGAAAAATATTCAAAGTATATTTTTCAAATTCAAGGTTTGTTTTAAATGGTGATTTGGCTGGTATGATTGATTGTTTTACAGGTGTTTTTTTCTTTGATTTACTGAATATTAAACTTTTGACAGGGGGTGATATTCAATATGTATTTCAAAAATCCTTTGATGAGAGTGCTTAGACCCAGTATTTGACAGGTACTGGGAGCTACATCAAAGCTATTTGCTTTTTTCGTTGTTTGTTGTTTGTTCTTTTTTCTTTGTTCTTTTAAAAAAAAATTGGTGTGTTGAAATATCAAATGTATGATTTTATCCATTATTGTTAGTTTCCTTCTTATTTCTCTTATTTTATTCCTTTTTATTTCTCTTCTTTTATTCCTTTTTATTTCTCTTCTTTTATTCCTTTTTATTTCTCTTATTTTATTGGTGGAAAAATCATTGTGTCGATTAAAATAATTCTAAATTATTTTGATCAATAAATATTATAAAAATTTATATAGTTTATGACCGTTTATATTTCTTTCTTCTTTGTTTAATTAATACACACAAAAAAAAATTAACGCTATATAATTAATCGATGTAGTTATCTTTCCAAATCTACAACACATACTTTATTGGTTTTATGGCCACCACTGACAATAACCCATCTAACACCTCTTGATGCTTCTTTGGTTAGAGCATTATAAATGTTAGAAACATAACTTCTTGGTGTATCTCTAGCAACACCTCCAACTCTTCTTTTCCATTCATCAGCTTGTTTAACTGATGTAATTGCAATCATATCCAAAACTTCATCCTTGGCTTCAACAACAATAACTGGAGCATTTGACATTTGATTCATTAATAATGATGCAGCTTTTTGTGAACTTTCTTCAACAATTGATTGATCTCTTTTATTGTTCTTTTTGTTTGCATTAGTTGCAAAATTTGGGACTGTAATGATTTTATGGTTTTCATCAAATGCATTAAGATGTAATGGCTCAAAACTATTTGATGTATTTGAAGTAATTGTCAGACTCTCTGCAGAATTATCATCACCATTTGTTTTATGTAGATTCCTCTCGTAATTTATAGTTGAAACTAATTCAAACATATCCAATTCAAATTCAGACTTTGTTTCCAGATTTTTAAGTCTCAATGGTTTATATCTACTAGGTTTATCCCTACTCAATGAAGTGATGTCGGTATGAGCTTTAATGAAAAGAATCAAATTCACGTTGTTTTCCCTTGCTTCATAAAGAATATCATCCATAATAAGTTTGTTTTTGATAACATCGGCACTTATTCCATTTTTCCATAACTCATTCAAAACAAATGGAGCAGTATCTTGCAGTAAACTTGTTGTAAAAATACTAATCAAAACATCACACTTAGGAGTTCTCCAATCAATTTCAATTTGTTTATTCTTTTGAAAGCTTTTAGCAAGCTTTAAACCTCTTTCACCTTGTTTGAACATTTCTTGATATTTTTTCATTGAGTTAAAGAGGAAATCCCATGCTATTCTCAAACCAACTGCATTTGGTAAACTTTTTGAATTCTTATTTCTAGCCAAATCCTGAATAAGTCCACCATATCTACCACCTGCACCAATGACAGATTTGGATTTTTCTTCGTGTCTAAGAACAAACATAATTCCACTTTTATAGAAAGGTGCATTATAACCTGTAAATGGACTAATGGAAATACTTGATTTGACTCCAAATCCTTTGAGATAATCAATAACCTTTTGTAAATAATTTAAAGCAGTTTCAACTCTAACTAATAATGGACTATCTAACATCAACTTACGTAATTTTGATGCACAATTTTCAATACTCATTGCAAAATCAAATTGAACCAATTCATTTAAAACTGTACTTGAAATATTAAGTTCTTGTTTTAAAATAGTTTTAGCCTCCTTCATAGTTTTAGTGTATCCAACCTCAGATAAAATTCTAGCAACCATCATTGTTTGAGCGGATTCAATACCACAATATTCCAAAATAGTTTCCAGTAATGCACAATGATTTAAATAAATTGTAACACTAGTTGCTTTCAAAAATGGGAAAACATTGACAATTTCAGATCCAACTTTGATACATTCAGCATCATAGAATGGTAAATAATCAACTGGATCATTTGCATTCATAATAATATCAAAATCAATTTCTTTGAATTTAAGTGGACCAGCACTTTCATCATTGGCATTTGATCTATAAACACAATCTATTCTATAAACTTTATGAGTTTTTAATTTTGTCTTTCCTAAAAATCTTGCAAATGGAAGAGTTAAATCATATGGTAATTGTAAAACTGATCCCGAACGATCCAAAACTTGATAAAGTGAATAATTTGAGTCATATAATGGATTTTTAGGGAATATTTTACAACTATTATCATCGAAATGAATAGCACCATGTGTTTTGAATATTTTTTCAAGTTGTTTGACAATTTCATCATATAATAAAGCATCTCTTGTATCTGGTACTTTTGAGGTATCTCTAAATAATAAATCCTTAGCAAAACTATATGGCTGAGAAAACAAGATATTTCTGGCTTGATGATTCCAAGCAGAGGAGGGATCAACTAATGCATTTAATGCTTCTTTCATCAAATCATCCTGTTGTTGTACCCTAATCAAACCACTACCAAGTAATTCTCTAGCAGATGGTCGTTTATCTGGATCATGGTCTAAAAGTATCTTTATAATTTTCTTTTCAGTACTTAATCTTTTGGTGTCAAAATCATGAGGAAAGACAATCGATGGAGATCTTAAATTTCTAATTGCTGTATATCTTTCCATTGATGTACCAAGAGGATAAATCATTTCAAAAAATATGATACCTACTGAATATAAATCGACCTTTTCATTATAATTACCTTTACCATTCAAAACCTCATCAGCAACATACAATGTAGTACCAATTTCAGAAGTTAATTCATCAACAGATTTATTTAAATCAAGCTTACTTGGTGATGTACTCATTGAAGTTAAATTATGAACATTTTTAGCTAATCCAAAATCACCAATTTTAACATTTTGATTTTCATCAATGAAAATATTGACAGGTTTTAAATCTCTATGAATAATACCTTGAGCATGAATATGAGCTAAAGCTTCTAAAATTTGACGAATAGTTCTCCAATAATTATCTGGATCCTTTGGAAGACCTTGTCTAATCAAATCTGATAAAGTTCTATTTTCACAATATTCCATCTGAATGAACAAAACTGAACGTTTCTTACTCTTGGGTTTTATTTTCTTCTTTTCTTCTTGAACTTTCACTGTTACTTCTGGAGTACCAAATTCAAATGGATCATCATCAAGATCGCTTTTCGCATCCGCATTATCATCAGCAAAGTTGTGGGAATCGTCGTCAGAACTATCATTTTCAAATTCATTATCTGAAAATGAGAAATCGATGGATTGGTTGTGAGATCCAGATATAAAATCCGTAAAACTTTGACTATTTGTTCTGGTATCACTATATGTACGACCACTTTGATTTTTAATTTGTTCGCAGTCATCATCCTCGTCATCGTCATCCTCTTCATCTTCTTCTTCTCCATCACTTGAATCAATTGCCGAGGAATCAAAATCCATATCATCTTCTAACCAAGCAGCAAAATATCTAACAACATATTGATGATTTAATCTTGCCAACAACATAACTTCATTTAAAATTTTAGATAATTTATCCTCAGTATGTCTAATTTTTTTAATTGCATATAATCTACCGTCTAATCTATTTCTTGCTTTAACGACTTCACCAAAACCACCTCTACCTAAAACACCGACTTCTTCAAAATCTTGTGCATATCTAGAATAAAATTTAGGTGCAAATGTTGATAAACCAAATGATTCCCTTTTCAATCTCCTACTTGGATTTAAGGTCAGTTGTTGATTACCATTAGCTTTTGTATTATCATTGGAATTATTCAAGGTTGTTGTTGATAATTCTAGTCTGTTGGAACCGCTAGAGTAAGCATCATTTGTAGCTTGTGAATTTTCTGATTTATCCAATAAGTTTTCAAGGGGGGATACATTTAAGGATAGTCTTAAAAATTTAGAAGTTAATAATTCCAATGGATCGGGTCTTTTCTTAGTTTTAAATTCAAAAATGTTTCGTAGAAATTCATAAATAGAACCATCTAAGTTTGGACAACTTAGTAGGAAATCATTTGGATCTTGAAATTCATAAACAACATCTGTTCCTAAAATCATTTGTAACAATATCACACCAATATCCCAAACATCCGTTTTACGTTGTGGTTTCATATACAATCGACTATTTTTGGAATCTATACGTTCAGGTGCAATCCACCCACTAACCGAGAAAGGCAGAAAGTCTGAATCTGATTGTTGATTTAAATTTGGATAATTGTATAACATATTGATTAATGTATACCCATATGTGATATTAGTCAATTCCAATCTAGCAGATTCGGTTGATTCCATTTGCTTAATCGATATGGAATCTAATGTAATACACCTATGTATCAAACCTTGTTTATGTAATTTTTCTAAATTCTCTAATAATTGAATTGTCCATTCTCTAGCAACATTAACGTTAACATATAATATGGATTGAAGTAAATCTCCCAAAGTTTCTGAATACTTAGATAAAATTCTAACTTTCCAAATACATAAAGTTTCAGTCTCATTTCTGGATGATTTCTTTGAAGTTTTCTTAGCAGATGAATTATGTAAAGATTCTTCACCATTTGACAATATTTCCTTTTTCTCTATATGGAAAGCTATAACATCAGTAGTCTTAAGCAACGATACTGCTTGTAATTCTTTCTCTAGTGTTAGTATAGATTTTTTACCTTGACTAGTTTTCCAAAATGGATTATTTAATTCAATTTCAGTTAAGAGATATTGTAAATCTTTTTCAAAACCTTTTGTATTTCTACCATATTTAGTTCCTATTTTACTTTGATTATTTTCACTCAACATTTCCTTTATTTGTTGATACATGGGCGTTCCCTCCTTAACATATGGTTTAACTAAATAT
This sequence comes from Pichia cephalocereana, assembly GCA_030565065.1. NCBI lineage: Eukaryota > Fungi > Ascomycota > Pichiomycetes > Pichiales > Pichiaceae > Pichia > Pichia cephalocereana. Next base: position 102,898 of record JAJMAS010000009.1, on the reverse strand, counting down.
TGTTTGGAAATATCCTTTAATAGACCATTTGGTTGAATGGGCACAAATCCTGTAATTGTTCTAAATTGGAAACTTACCCAACTTAAATGGATATCAATTGGTCTATCAAAGACAAAATAATTTGATTTAGCAGATTTTTCATCAGGAATCATATCACTTGTAATTGATGCTGATCTAGATTCATCATGTACTATAGAATGTGTACTATTTGAACGCATATTATTATCATCATTTTCCATATATTCTTGAAATGAATCATTGGTCTCACTACTACCCTTATACCTCCTTCTCATTTCCATTTCAACCATTTCACCTAATAGTTCTTGTTCTTTCTCTCGTTCAGCCTCTAATTTTTCTTGTTCTTCCTGGTGTTGTTGCTCCAGTTTCAACTTCTCATTCAATATTCTCTTTTTCCTCTCATCTTCTAATGAATCTGTTTTAACTCCACTCTTAATTTCATTCAAATAATCGAAAATCTCAGTATACCAAGTATAAACAATTGGTTGACCTTTGTACTCATGTAAAGCAGTAGCACATTTCTCATGAATAGTTCTCAATTGAGAATCCATAACATTTTTCACATTCGTTATTTTATAAATTGGAGCAGATAAGGGGTAAGTTGCAGTGAATTCAATTGTTAAATCCAATGAACAAACCTTATCATCTGATGTATCAGTTGAAATGTGTAAAATAAATTTATGAAAAGGTTTTTGATTCCAAGCACTCTTTTTAGGAGTCAAATCCTCCAAAATATCTGGATAAATGGCATTGATAACATCCCATTCAGACTGTTGTTGTTCCTCAACAGATTCCATGCTGTCTGGTATGTTCTTTATGTAATTTCCACAATGAAAAGCAGTATTCTCCTATATAAAAAGCCTGAAAGCCTGAATTTTGGAAGACCACCTGCAACTTCGCTGTCATTTTCAATTTGACATGATTCGATTCACAGTTTGATGTCTTTTTTTTCTTTTATAATATGATTGATATTTGTAAATCAATCAATTGGATATAGTAGTATAAAGAGAAGAGAGTACTCTATTGAGTTGAATTGACCATGTCAAGTTTGAAAGAAAGAAAGACAGATTTTGTTTCGGACCTTGTTGGAGGTACCACTGCAGATATTTACATTGTGACATCAATTTCAGCATTGTCATATTTGGTTTGGTGTATTGTGAAGAAGAAGAGTAGTTTCTTTGATAATGGTAATAATAACTCATTTGTTTCATCAGTTATTGACTTTTTGCTCAATTGGAATAATTTACTGTTTTCCACAACTGTCTATGCAAACAATATCCCATTATTGATTGTTCTAAATTTAATTCCATTGATTCCTGTGATTTTCATGTCATCAAAATCATCAGCAACATCAAATGATCAAAAAAAGGGTCATAAAAACAATAAGAATGATAACAATAAACTTGTAAGAAGAGCAGTTATTAATATGAATACATTAACATCTAAAGTATTCCTTCCATTTAAAACTTACATTACAGTTTATCGTGCACAAATGATGGTTATCACATGTATCTGTATCATGGCAGTTGATTTCAATATTTTCCCTAGAAGATTCGGTAAAGTTGAAACTTGGGGGACTAGTTTAATGGATTTAGGTGTTGGATCATTTGTTTTCAGTATGGGTTTGATCAGTGCTAGATCATACATTCGTCAAATTTTCGATTCAAAATTCAGTTATACAAAGACAGTTATTAGAAGTTTCCAAAATAGTTTACCAATTTTTATTTTAGGATTAATTCGTTATATTAGTGTTAAATCTGTTGATTACCATGAACATGTAACAGAATATGGTAAACATTGGAATTTTTTCTTTACATTAGCATGTTTACCAATATTAAATGCAATTTTTGCACCAATAATTTTCAAAATATCACCATTAATAACAGGTATTTTAATCTCAATATTTTATGAATATTATTTGATTAATAAAGGTGGACTTGAATTTATCATTGTTGGTGAAAGAGATACATTTTTAGGTGCAAATAGAGAAGGTATATTATCATTATGTGGATATTTCCCAATTTTCCTAAATGGTTTAACATTGGGTTCATGTATTTTAACTATAGTTTCAATTCCTGGATCTATTTTCAAAATTGGTATAAGTAAGGAAAATTTAATTAAATCATATAGTAAGGGTAAACGTGGAATTAGTCAATTAAAACTAACTTTCATACTATCAGTTTTTTTCCAATTATCCTATTATATAATTGATACATGTTATGTTTATTCAGTTTCCAGAAGAATGGCTAATTTATTATACGTTATTTGGGTTAGTGCTTATAATTGTACATTTTTATTCCTGTATGGATTAATTGAGAAAATTATATGTGGTAATATTGAAATTACAATTATAACAGATACAAATGATGATAATGATAATGATGATGATGATAAAGTTGAAGTTGAAGTTGAAGTGGAAACTAATATTGAGGAATTAGTATCACAGGAATACGTTCCAAAATCATTATCTGCAATTAATTTAAATTCTTTAACATTATTCTTAGTTGCTAATTTGTTAACTGGGTTGATAAATTTAACTACTAATACATTAGATGCAGGTCCTATAAAGAGTATGGGAGAATTGTTTTTATATGAAGTGACTCTTGCAGTTTTTAGTTTAGTACTTTACGATAATGGAATTGTTTTAAGATAGTTTAGATAGTTTCTAATGTATACAATTTATAGAATGATAAATAGTTATTAAGACCTTTTAAGGGCATTGAACCTTTGTTTTAGTTCATCCAGTTCATCAAACTGTTTATTTTGTTTCTTATTAGGTTGTTTGGATGTTCCATCTTTGTCATCTTTATCATCTTTACCTCCACTATTTGTATCATCCTCCTCTTCATCTTCTTCATCGGCGTATTTACCTTCATTGTATAAGTCTATTCTATACACATCACTTAATTCAGAGATATAATCATTAACAACTGCATCTTCATCATCTCCTCTTAATTTTCTAACAATCTCTACATAAATTCTGTCCTCTAATTCTAATTTCATTTCTGGTGTGTCTTGTACCTCTCCCTCTTCCTCTACTTCCTCTATTTCATCTTTATAATCAACTTTTTTAATTTCACCCTTTTCAGTTGGTGGTGAATTCTTTAATAAGTAAGGTAAATCAATACATTTAACTATGGCTGAAGCTAATTTTTTCAATTCTTTAACATCATCACCTAAATATTCTTGAGCAACAACAACATTTCTAATAACTTTAGATAAACGATCGATTTCTTGATATTGTAATTCTGAAGGAAGTGTTTCTCTACTGGCAGGTGTATTACTACTCCCAAATCCAAATAATGACCAACCAGATACTTTCTTTCCTCCTCTACTATTATTACTACCTTCTTGTATTTTAGCATTAATTAAATTTAATTCTCTTTGTTTATCTAACATTAAAGATAATGAATGAATTGAAGATTCTAAAACTGCCATTTCACCAATTATATCTTCCCAAACATCAGTAGTTCTATCATCACGTACTAATTGAGCAATATTCATACGTAAAATATCTAAACCACGTTCAAATGATCTTGAATTGTTATCTAATTTTGATAATTTTTGTAAATCTGGGATAATTGATGTTTGAATTGTATGTGTTGATAATGCACGAGATTTCGTTAATTTAAATTCAAGTTTACTCTTGGTTGTCTTGACTAATATACGTAGTTGTGTATCTGCTTGCATGTTTGTTTGAAGAAAGAAGATAAGTAATAGTAAAACGTTATACAGTGTCGATTGTGGTGTTGCCTAATTAGGTAATGGCCGAAACTCGGAATTCTTAATTAGGAAATGTTAAAGAAATGTAAAAGAATTAGATGTATTAGATGTATTTAGGAAAGTATTAGATAGTAGTATATATAGAAAACCGTATCAGTCTATAGATATAAAAGTGGTAGAGCTTTTAGAGTTATTAGGAGCTCTTATGTTTGATGGATGTTTAGTATAAGTTTTGCTGTGTTTATAATTTGTTTGTACCGGTATTATTGTAATTTCATCAATTAACGACAGACTTTTATCTCTATTAATAATTGGTTCTGTGTTTGTTTGATTGAGAGTTTGTTTCTCTTGTTCATAATGATTTATCATATGCGATTGTGAATATACTGGTTGGGATTGTTGAAAGGAAGTTATTTCTTTAAGATAGTTCAATGAGTATAAACAATCCACATTGTTCATAGTATCATATCCATAATCACAGAATTCTTCTCTTAAATCTGTAAACGATACTGAACCATTAAATCTATCATTATATTGATGTCGTGTGATATGACTTGAGTTAGTAACATTATTATTATTAATACTACTTTTATTGTTGCTAGTACTATTAGAGACATTACCCGTCTCTTCCATTTCTTTACCATTCATTAAAAGAGATTTGCATTGATAATACTCTATACTAAACGGCTGAACAGTCCTAAACTGACCATTATCCATACCTTGAAGTCCAATATCAGGTGATTCTCCCTCGGAACCATCACTCAAAGGTCGTCTTTTCAAAGCATACCCATCAGAATAGTCATCCACATACCCACTACCATCACCACTATCACACTGTACAACACTACGCTTCATACTAGTCAGTTCCAGCAGAGGAAGAAGTCTTCTATTGGCAAAGAAACTTCTAGAAAACGAAAGAAATTTTTCTGGCAGTGAAGAAAATGAAATTTTGTGACATGTAAAATTATCGGAGTTTTTACTATTATATAAAGACATGTCTTTCTTTCTTTTGGAAAGTATCCGTTGGATTCCGTAGTATTTCTTCTGGGAATTAAAGATACAATGTTACAAAGACGTGCATTATTGCAAAACTCAATTGTGAAGAGAGCTCTTACTAAGAGTTCTCCTTCATCTTATCAATTATTTAAATTCAATTCAAATCTTACAAATACCAATATTAATACAAATATTCAAAATGGAATAATTCCATTTGGAAAGAATTCAATTGCAAACACTGCTAGATCATTCCATTCATTACGTCCATTGAATGTGGAAATGCGTATGAATCCTGATCAACAGGAAGAACCGGCATTGAAAAAATTTGCAACTGATTTAACTGAAATGGCTAAACAGGGTAAATTAGATCCAGTTATTGGACGTGATGAAGAAATTAAACGTACAATTCAAATTTTATCAAGACGTACTAAAAATAATCCTGTTTTAATTGGTAATGCAGGTACTGGTAAAACTGCAATTTTAGAAGGTTTAGCTCAAAGAATTATTAAAGGTGAAGTACCTGAATCAATGAAGGATAAAAAAGTTATTGCATTAGATTTAGGTAGTTTAATTTCTGGTGCTAAATATAGAGGTGAATTTGAAGAAAGATTAAAGGCTGTCTTGAAAGAATTAAATGATCAAACTATTTTATTTATTGATGAATTACATATTTTATTAGGTTTAGGTAAAAGTGAAGGTTCAATTGATGCATCAAATTTATTGAAACCTGCATTAGCTAGAGGTCAATTACAATGTTGTGGTGCAACAACTATTGATGAATATAAAAAATATATTGAAAAAGATGTTGCATTAGCAAGAAGATTTCAACCAATTTTAGTTAATGAACCAACTGTTGAAGATGCAATTTCAATTTTAAGAGGTTTAAAGGAAAAATATGAAGTTCATCATGGTGTTAGAATTAATGATTCAGCACTTGTAACTGCTGCAATTTATTCTAATAGATATATAACTGATAGATTTTTACCTGATAAAGCAATTGATTTAGTTGATGAAGCATGTTCTGCATTAAGATTACAACATGAATCAAAACCTGATGCAATTCAAGAATTAGATAGATCTATAATGACAGTTCAAATTGAATTAGAAAGTTTAAGAAAGGAAACTGATGAAATTTCAATTGATCGTAGGAAAAAATTAGAGGATTCACTTAATTTGAAAAAGAAAGAATTAGAGAGATTAACTGAAATTTGGGAAGGTCAAAAGAAAGAATTAGATAGAGTTAAAACATTAAAATCTGAAATTGAAAAGGCTAAATCTGATTTAGAAATTAAGAGAAGAGAAAATAATTTTGGTGAAGCATCTAAATTACAATATGATACAATTCCTGCATTAGAGAAATCATTAAATGATTTAATTAAAAAGCAAGAGGAACAAATTAAGAATGTTGAAAATAGTAATGAAGGTAATTCCAATGTTTTATTACATGAATCAGTTACATCTGATGATATTGCAAGAGTTATCTCCAAGGCAACTGGTATACCTGTTCAAAATATGATGAAAGGTGAAAAGGATAAATTATTATATATTGAATCAGTATTAAAGGGTAGAGTTATTGGACAAGATGAAGCAATTGATTCAATTTCTAATGCAATTAGATTGCAAAGAGCAGGATTAACTGATGAAAAAAGACCGATTGCATCATTTATGTTTTTAGGTCCAACAGGTACAGGTAAAACTGAATTAACAAAAGCAGTTGCAGAGTTTTTATTTGATAATGAAAATTCAATTATTAGATTTGATATGTCTGAATTTCAAGAGAAACATTCAATTATGAGATTAATTGGTGCACCACCTTCATATGTTGGTTATGAGGAAGGTGGTGAATTAACTGAAAAAGTTCGTAGAAAACCTTATTCAGTTGTTTTATTTGATGAATTTGAGAAAGCTCATAAAGATGTTTCGAAATTATTATTACAAGTTTTAGATGAAGGTAAATTAACTGATTCTCAAGGTAATAAAGTTGATTTCCGTAATACATTAATTATTATGACATCAAATATTGGACAAGATTTAATGTTACAAGATAATCCAAATAAGGAAGAAGTTATGAATGTAATGAAATCTTATTATTCACCTGAATTTATTAATAGAATTGATGAAGTTGTTATTTTCAATAAATTAAGTAAAGAAGCATTACGTCAAATAGTTGATTTAAGAATTGATGAATTACAAACTAGATTAGTTGAACGTCGTATTGAATTAAAATTAGATGATTCATGTAAGGAATGGTTAACAGAGAATGGTTATGAACCAAGATATGGTGCAAGACCATTAAATAGATTAATTAAACGTAAGATTTTAAATCCAATGAGTATTTTAATGTTAAAGGGTGAAATTAAGAATGGTGAAATTGTTGAAATTACAACAAATGAAGAAAAGAATGATTTAGTTATTAAATCAATTGGTAAGACTAATTAAATTTTTGTATATTTTTGTTTACAGTTTTTTATTTAATGAATCAATGAAAGTTATAAGATATAATATATGTAACTACATTAAGAATAAAATGTGCCTCAGAATAATAAACTGTCGTCACTGCTCCTCAAAGAAGTATAGCAGAGGAGCATCCGAGCTTGACTCGTGTAAAACGTATCATCAACGGTCACAAAGTAATAATAATAATTGTAATAAAAGAAAGAATATTTGGTTAGAATCACACCTTTGACAGTGATTTTCTATGTAGTAAAAAAAAGAGTCCATTCTAACCCAAGTGAGCTCCATTGGGTTACCATTTATTCCTTAAGATTAAATGGCAATCGTCATAACTATCGTCAACGAAACGTAACGCTATGCAGAATATCCCGATATGTTAGTAAAAATTAACATAACAAGGTCATAAGAAGTTTTACCCACCTGATGAAGATGGGATAAACTTCTCGAAGTCCTGTTAACGTCTTCTATTCAATAATCCAACTGAATGTAAAGGATGTAAGTATACACCAACTATTGAAATAATGAAAACTAATTAACTACAACGAATTGTAGCCAGGAAATGAGTGTACAAGACTCATTTAACGTTACCGATTGAGATGATGTGCCGGAGACTTTCCCCAAGACAATAAATGATGAGAAAACAAATGTTTCTCCTTGTGTATGTCTCGACAGACGATTCTTGGGCTAGAACAGGCTGTCCAAGAGTAAACAGAAGGAAGGAAAAGATGGAAACATTAAAGATTTATAAAGAAAGAGTAGTCAAAAGAAGTTAAAAATTCTTCACAGAGAGAAAAGAGAGGGTTTCTCAGAAGGTTGTAACATGATTTTCAACTTGCAAGGGTTTTTCTCAGGTTCTGTATAGTGGGTCTGAAGGTTTTTAGTGTTGGACAATGGACTTGGATCAGGTTTTACAGTGTGTCACTACGGCTGCTTTGCCTCAGAGAGGTGCTGAACAGACAGCAGCGGAAAATCAGCTTAAATTATGGGAATCTGAAAAAGGTTTCTATTATAATTTACAAACAATTTATATAACATCATCATTACCTTTACAAACTCGTTGGTTAGCTGTAATTTTATTGAAAAATGGTGTTGAAAAATATTGGAGACCAACTAGAATTAATGCAATTACTAAAGAGGAGAAGAATGCAATGAGACAACGTGTTTTCAATGTTTTACAAGAACCTAATAATCAATTAGCTGCACAGAATGCACATTTAGTATCTAGAATGGCACGTTTTGATTTCCCTAATGAATGGCCTAATTTAATTGAAGAAATTATATCAATTATGGAACATTCAGAATCTTCATCTGATTTTATGATTATAATGAATAATTTAATGACTATTTTAAATCAAATTATTAAAATGTTAGCAACTGTTAGAATTGGTAAAACTAGAATTGTAATGCAATCTAAAATACCTACTTTATTCCCTCATTTAGTGAAATTTTATAAATTATTCTTTGATAAATGGTGTGGTGATGGTATAAATAATAATATTAATGATAATAATAATAATGATCAAGCTATAATGCAAGTAGGTTATATGTTTTTAAAAGTTATTAGAAGAATCTTAGTTGATGGTTATGCACATATGCATCGTGAACCAAGTATTCAAGATTTTATGGAATTGACATTACAACATTTACAGAAATTACTAGTAATTCATGAATCTAATGATAATAATGGGAATGAAAATTTAGAGAAATATATCAAATGTTATATTAAAATGTATTTTAATCTATCATCAGAGACAATTACTTCATTTACATTATTGAGTAGTTGTCAAAATATAATGATGACAATTCTTTCACTATTACAACAAAAGAAATTCTCAATTTATAATATTAATGAAACTGAAGATGATTTTGAATCAAAGAGTGAATTTTGGGAAAAAATAGGTATTATGTCCATTAAGATAATGATTAATGTTACCTCTTTTACTTTTGAAGAAAATAAACGTACACAGATAGTTAAACAAAAGAGTGATTTCAATGAAATTCAAACTTCAAAGGATAATCTTAAAAATACTTTTTTCACAGTTAATTTAATAGAAAATATAACAACTTTATTATTTGATCATTATTTAAAATTAAGACCTGTTGATTTATCTGAATGGAGAACTAATTCAACTGAATGGTTTGAGGATGATGTTTTCTATAATTGGGAATTTCATATCAGGAAATGTGCAGAAGTTTTCTTTCAAGAATTTTCTAAATATTTCCCAACTTTAATTGCTCCATTTATATTAAATAAATTAAATTTAATAAATAATGTTGGTATTGATTCAATAACACAAGATTCAATCTTATGTATATTTCAAATAAGTTCTGATTTCTTGAAAACTCAATGTGATTTTAATCAATTATTAATTGATTGCTTTCTACCATTAGCAATTTCAGGTGATTGGGTATTAATGAGAAGAGTTTGTTTAATAATTGAAGATTGGGATAGTGTGAAATTAACAACAGCGGTACGTTTAGAAATTTATAAATATATTGTCAATAAATTATTAGTTGATTCATCAATGAATACAGTTGTTAGATTAACTGGTATGAGAACATTAAATCAATTATTAGATGATTGGGGATTCGAAAAACAAGAATTTGTTCCATTTTTAGAAACAACATTACAACAATATTTACAATTAGTTAGAGAACATGATTATTGTAAATATGTTTTGAAACAATTACCAACAATACTTGAACGTTGTCGTGGTATTATAAATAAAAATATTTTAATTGAAATTATAAAATATATGGCAACATTATGGGATGAAACAGATCCAGAATTTGCATATCATCGTGGTTTAATGTTAAGAGTTATCAAGGAATCTGTTTTAGCACTTGATGGTGAAGGACAACAATTACATTCAATGATTGTACCAATTATATTGTTATGTTGTGATACTAAATCTGAATTTTATATTACATTAAGTGAAGATGGATTAGATTTATGGGCTGCATTAGTTCGTATTATTAAAAATAAAGATGAATTATCATATGGATTAGCAAGTCCTCAAATGATGGAAATTTTAGTTCATTCATTAATTAATTTAACAGAAATTTTACCATCTGTTTTATCATTAATTCGTAGTTATATTTTAATATCAACTGAAATTATTAATGGATCAATTGGTGAAAAATTACTAGAAATTATTGCACAATATTTACCAACAATGAGAGATGATGCAATTGTACTTACATCATCAATTTTAGATTTCTCAATTATGCAACAAGATAATTTAGTTTTAGAAAATATTGCACGTAGTGGATTATTAAATGTTATGGCAAAATATATTGGATGTGCATCTGAATCAAGATATTGTGAAATGAAAATTTCAATTCCATTATTAAGACTAATGATTTCAAGACCTGATTTACTTTTACAATCAGTTTCACCATTTGAATTATATTTATTATTAAAACAATTAAGAATTCAATGTAGTTCATTATCACATGATCCTGCAAATAGAAAATTACATGTTTTAGGTATATTATCATTAATGAGACCAGAATTTTTGAATAGTAATAATAGTTCCCTACCTGGTGATGATATTGAAGTATCAGTTATTTTAGAGGAAGTTGGAGATCAAGGTATTTCATGTGTTTTATCATCATTTGCTAATCCATTCATTACATTAGCATTAGAATTAACTGAAGATTTAATAGAGGATCAAAATGGTGATTTACCAGCATATTCTAAAATGTACGAAGGGGAAATTGGATTAGAGGAAGATGAAAATTGTATGGAATCATTACGTATTAAGGGTATATCTAATGGTGATGGTAATATTGTACGTAGAGCTAATTTAATACAACATGTTCTCATTGCAGGTTCAACAATTGGAAATGCAGGTATGTTAACTCCTGTACAAATTGAAGAATTACAATCATTACAAAATAAATCATCATCTTAAGTATGTGATATGTAATATTTTACTTATCTTATCTTATCTTATCTTACTTTATATACGGTTTATCATTCTTTTTTTACTTATGTTTCTATTTATATAATGCTTTGCTTGAATGATAGAATACCTGTTGAATTAGTAGTACAAGTTTTACAAAAACTTGATGATAATGATATTATTTCTGTAGCTGAGGCGGGGATAGTTGATCTAAACAATACCTTAATTTCTGAATATATTGCAAGAAGAATCAAACTTACTGCAATTATTAAAAGTAGAAAGGATGGTGGATACCGTTTAATCCCCAGGTATAGTTGGATCATACCCAGTCATGTAACAAAACTACGAGTAATTGAAGGTAAAGTAAAAGAAAAGCAATACTTATCATCAATTAATATATCTGCAATGGAATCATTAAAATCTATTCATATAACACATAATAATGGTTCCAATTTAATTCAACTACTAATTAATTTACCAATTAATATTGAAATTGTTGAAATTAAGATAACTAAGGCAATTAAGGGTAAAGTAAAAGAAAGTTTTAAAATTAGGAATCCATCAACACTTAAAATGTTAACAATTGTAAATACATGTATTTGGAATCAAAGACGTGTATGTAAATCTGTTGGTTGGACAAGTCATGATTTACGTGTAGCTGTACAATCAGGTGTTCGTCATGAAAGTAATTTATTAATGAGTTTAGGTGCAAGAGGTGTATCTAATAGTATGATTATTAATCCATTCATCAATCCAAATACTAATCCAGTTAATGTTAATGTTAATAGAAATGGTATTATTCGTAATAATAATTCAGATGATGAATCAATGTTAATTGCTTTAGGTAATGTTATTGGGAAAGTGATTATACTGAATAAGGAATCTATACAAAATATTGGTGTTTTCGGAGTTGATATACTTTGGGTATTTAAGATACTCCTAAAGGAGAAAAATCCTATAAAATTAAGTAATATTAGATTAGTACGTGTTGGTGGTGATTCAATGGCAAGAATGTCAATTTGGACATCATCAATACTTAATGGATCAAGAAGATTATGGGAAAGAAATGTTAGAATGAAACCAATGGCAGTTGTATTTAGTCCAATGCTACATAATCATGATCATGAAAATTGTAAAATAGTTGGATCAAATGGTAATGCAGTATTAGTTAATGGAAGTGGTTATAAATTATTCAAAGAGTATACTTATTACAGTGGATAATTTTTGTCTTTAGTCTGGATATTATTTAATATATAGGTTATCTTTAAAAGTATATTCATTAAGTAGATGTTTCAATATGATCATAATCATCAATTTCTAATTCTGCATCAATCATATGATTATTTGAATCATATTCTAATAATTCAGCATCATTTTTAAAAATATCTGAAACATCTAATGCATGTAAAAGTTCAGGTCTCTTAGATTTAAGTAATTCATGTTTAGCTTCCTCATAATTTGCCCAACGTCTTAAACGATTATTTGATTCAGGCCATTCCTGTTCTAATTGAATTGGTGTCATTTGATAAAAATGAAATTCACATAATGGATATTTTAATGGTTTACTATCACTATCAATTTTTAAATTCCTTCTATGATCAGGTATTGATGGTAATTTCTTAACAATTTCACAAATTGCACCTGATTCTTCCCATGTCTCTCTTAATGCAGCTTTAGCAAAATTATCAATTTCATCCTTTTCAATACCACCTTTCGGTATAATCCAACGATCTTTATGTTTTGATGATGATATTAATAAAACTCTTTTCTTTTCCTTATCTAATATAACACCACCTGCAACTAATCTTGCATTATTCTTTGAACTATAAACTTGATTTTCACGACCTTCTCTTGGAGTTAAAGTTCTTTCAACAACTATATCTAATTTAAAAGATGTTTTCTCTGGATCAACTGTATTCATTGGTATTGGAAGGAGGAGAAGATGATTATCATCAAGTTATATTAATTAGAGAAATTTCCATTTAAAAATCATGTTACTCTTCGGAGTTAAATGAGGTGATATATTCGGAGATAATACTATATGTAACGGTATTAAAGAGTAAACATCGATGGTATGCATACATAATAGACAAGTTTATAAAGTTATAGCGATATAAAAGTATAAAAGCTATTCATCTCTACCAGTTCTGTAACCAGATGACATCCCCAGACCTGGAACTGGCATTGTAAGAGGTGGATCTGACATAATATATCCAAATGAAGGTGGACAAGTCCAATCCACTGGAACAAAAGTTTCAGTTATTGCTCTTTCATAGAAATACCTACGTTGATTTGGTTCTGTATTATCTTGTTCTATATTAGTAGTAGTATTTTCAGTTGATTCACCATTATCAACTTCTTTACGACATAGAGGACATGATAAATTAGTTTTCAACCATTCAAATATACATGGTCTACCGAAAATATGTTCACAAGGTAATTGAATGGGTATATGAGATTCTGATGGGATTTCTGATAAATTTGAAGTTTCCTCTATTTGATCAATCTCTGTTGAATAAGTATTTACATAAGTTGCAGTGGAAGTTGATGGGAACATTATTGATGGATCATCGGATAAATATCCTGGAATTAATGATGATTGTGTTGATTTTTCAGAAACTATAGTTGAATCTGATGACTCAGTTGAATTGGAACTACCCTTTTCCTCTATTTCTGCATATGGATCATAACAAATTGGACATTTCCCCGTACTTTCCACAATTGGTAATTTATCCAGAATTACCTGTGATACACCATGATTAACTGGTTCATTCTGTATTGATCCAACAACATTTGCTAATCCATTAACTAAATTTGAAATATTTGGATTTTCAATTTGATTTAAATTTGTAAATGAAATTGGTGTATTACCATCATTATTCATTAAATCATTAAGTGAAAATGAGAGCATTCCACCTGATATACCTGAATTCATAAATGGATTTGACATTTGTTAGTTATCTACTTGATTATTCAAAAGAAGTATGTAGTCTTACTTCTATACCACTGATTGGGATCATTACTAAGTAACTTAATTTTTTTCATGAGAATTTACTATGAGGAAGTCGATAAGTCGAATGGTTAGTATACTCTTGTACTTGATCTATTTGACCATTCTAATGGTTCAATGTAGTTGAATTATTGATTATATATCACTACAGATTGAAGTTCTATTGCGTCGATAAGAACTTACTATTTATTATACATTGTTTATTTATTTAAAAGTACTTTTTTTAAAGGTATTGACTTCTAATATTAACAGCCATTCCATATTCCTCTCTTGGTAATGCAGCTAATTGTTGATCTGATAATCTTAAAACTTGAACAACTAATTCGGCTTCATTTGGTGGCAATTGTAATAATTTAAGTACTGTATTATATGATAAATCTGGCCATTTTGATTTTGGTAATCCCATTAAAACTAATGCTTGAGCTGCTGCAATTGCTAATTTTGGATTTTCATTTAAAATTGTAATTGCTTCATTTGATGAATTTGGTGATGAAAGTACCATTTTAAGTTTAGCTAATAATTCAATTAAAATACCTGGTGGAATTGTTGATAATGTTGACGATATTAAATCTTGTTGTGGTGGAATTGGTAATATTGGTAAATATGTTGATGCATTAGCTGGATTTAATTGATTATTCGTTGGATTAGGTAGTATGTTCATACCATTGGTGTTGTTGTTGTTGTTTAGTATATTATTATTCATATTCATCATATTATTATTAAGCATGTTATTATTTATCATATTGTTGTTCATCATATTATTATTTAGCATATTATTGTTCATCATATTATTACCCATCATATTATTTATGTTCATATTGTTCATATTCATGTTGTTCATCATATTATTGTTCATATTATTCATGTTATTCATGTTCATCATATTATTGTTCATGTTCATATTATTCATGTTATTCATATTCATGTTCATATTATTCATATTATTCATATTATTATTATTATTATTATTATTATGTATTATTTCTTGATTTGAAGTTGATTTAGCAACAATTGAAGCAATTTGATGTAAATCCATACAATTTGCTAACATTTGAGCCACCATTTTTTGTAAATCATTATTATTTCGTATTGAATTAATTAAAGTTGATAATTCTAAATCATCAGTTTCATCATCAATATCACCAATCATTTCAGGTTTATTTAACATTTCCATTGGTACTATAACATTAGCAGGTAATAATAATCTATTTAATTTTAAAACAGGTTTACGTAACTGATTATTATTTCTTAAACCTTCCTTTGATAATTCAATTCTTAATTTTTTCCTTCCTTCAATCTTCAATTTTGTTAAAATATTCAAAGCATTAAGGGCATCAATGGGTGATAAATATTCTACAAAACAGAAACCTTTATTTTTAGAATGTGAATCCATCATACAACGAACATCAACAATTGGACCTGATCCACATACGACTGATTTAATAACTGGAACATCCCAATGATAAGGAATAGCACCTATGTATAAAACACAAGATGAAGACATAATAATATTTTGGGTGGTGAACTTATTTATATGTTCCTTTGGGTATAGTAGTTTATATTGTTGAATTATAATAAAGAAACAGTTGTTGATGAAATGAAATAAGAAAAAATTTTCATGTTGAAAATTTAAAAAATTTTATTTTCTTCTTTTATTAGCTAATGTGAGAGAAATTTTGAATAAATTCGAATGTTGCGTCTGTCTTCTGAGTGTGTTGATTAGTAAAGTGATTGCTATATTTATATCTTTATAGGACATAACTCTTTGTAGAAATATGAATGTACTAGAGATTAAGAAAAGTGTGGGAGTCTTGGAAAAGGCTAGAACTCAAAATGATGTAACTACCTTACGAGAAACATTAACACAATTACAAACCGGTGTTAAAGCAACTGAGAAACTTTTACGTGAAACAAAAGTTGGAGTTGCAGTTAATAAACTTAGAGGTCATGAAGATAGTCAAGTTTCAAATTTAGTTAAAGAACTTGTTAAAAATTGGAAAGATAGTGTCTCTGCTGAAAAAAGAGCACGTAAAGGTGATACCACTGGTAGTACTAGTACTACTAAGAAGGAAGAAGTTACTACATCACAGGTAAAGGATGAACAAACAATAGCTAAGAATATAACAAATTCTAATTCTAATTCTGTATCAAAACCATTAGCACCACGAACAATGGCTGGAGATGGTGTTAAACCTAATATTCAAGATCCATCAAGATCAAAATCAATTGGTGCAATATATGGAGCAGTTGCATTAGAGACTACATTACCAAGTGAAGAAATTTTAAAAGTTTGTGTTGATATTGAAGAGGCAGTATTTGATAAATATCAATTAACTGATAATTATAGAAATCAATTAAGGGCATTAATTATGGGTATTAAAAATAAGAATAATACACAATTAAGAAATAATATACTTAATCGAACAATAAAAGCAAATGAATTAGCAATTATGAAAAGTAAAGATTTAGCACCACCAACATTACAAAAAGAATTTAAACAATTACATGAAAAGAATTTATTTGATGCACAGGGAGCTGTTGAAAAGAGAGCAGTTACTGATAGATTTGTTTGTGGTAAATGTAAACAAAGAGAAGTTTCATATTATCAAATGCAAACAAGATCTGCTGATGAACCTTTAACTACTTTTTGTACTTGTGAAAAATGTGGTAATAGATGGAAGTTTTGTTAGAAAGAATGATAATTATTTTGTGTACATATTATTTATATATTATTGTTGTTGATTGTAATATAGTTTGTTATTCTATGAGATTGTATAGTAGTAATTAGATACATTATAGCTATTTTTGCTTTGTATACTTATAATTACTTACTTTGTACTTACTTTACAGCTATTTTACAATTTATTACAATGTTTTATATTTACAATTTCATTATAACATAATTACATTGTGATTTATTACTTTGTTGTTACTTTGTAACTCTTTATAACAATACTTTATTACTATCTTAACTCTACATTTCATTACATTTACCTTATAATAATACCTATAATAGAGTATAATTTCCTAATTGGGTAATTCCCACACTCCGCTTTGAGTCATGCATTTTCTTAAAATGGTAAAATTTTATTAATTTTAATTGAATTGCCTCTTTTCTATAAAAGGAACCTATTTCCCACTTTTTTCAAAATTTACTTTCATTCACTTCTTTCTTTCTGTTTTTGTTATTGTTTCCTTTATCTTTTCTTCTTTCTTTCTTTTTCTTTACCAAAACAAAAATGTATTATAAAGATAATAAACACTCCACCTGTAATTAATCCTCCCTTCTTTCTTTCTTACTAAAATTATTCCTCATTATCATTATAGGATCTTTTTTGTTTTTCAATTCAGTCTATCTTTTTCTTTTTCTTTATGCTTTTTTTTTCTTTCAAGTTTACAATTTTACATTTCAGCTTTTTCAATTAACAATTAACAATTAAAACTTACAGTACTAACCTTATAAACAATTAACATTAACAATAACATTAAAATTAAAATTAAAATTAACCTTATGAACAGTAACAATTAACATTAACATTAACATTAACATTAACATTAACATTAACATTAACATTAACACTAACCTTATGAACATTTCTTATAAACATTATCAAAAACTCTTACCAAGGACATTAACCAAGGACATTCTAGTTATTTACAATTAAAATTACAATTATTATCTACTAACTTTAAAATCAATCCAATTGTAAATTATAGTTGTTTGGTATTGGTATTGGTATTGTTGCTATCTAGTTGCTTTGTTGCTTTTCTGTTGTTGCTTTGTTGTTTTGGGGTTTTAGGATATGGGGTGGGTTTGCTATATTATTATAATTGCTATACTAGCTTATTGAATAATAAAAAAATAAAAAAAAAACTAAAAAAAATTAAAAAATCAACAAAAAAAACCAAGAAAAAAAAAATATAATCTTTACTATTTAACTTGCTATCAAAGTTAACTTTATTTTATTACTATTATAAAAATAAAAAAAAAATAAAAAAAAAATCAACCTGCTATTCAATTTGCTATCAAAGTTAGCTTTATTTTAATCAATTATTATAAAAATAAAAAATAAAAAATAAAAAATAAAAAAAAATTCAATTGCTTTTCAACTTTCAATTGCTATCAATGTTAGCTTCATTATAAAATAAAAACTAAAAAAAAATATAAAAAACATAAAAAATCCAAAAAAAAAATTTCCTTTGTCTCTTGCTATTAAAGTTAGCTATTATTATCTTATCTTATCTTATAAAAAAATTAAAAAAAAAATAAAAACATTAAAAAATTCCAACAACATTAAAAACAATATAAAAATCAAAAAAAAATCAAAAAAATTATAAACATCATAAACATTAAAAAAAAGGTTTACATTAGGTTTCATTTTTAATTCCAATTAATAATTGATTTACTTGGAATTAGTTTAATATTCATTATAAAGTAAATATGATGTATTATGTATTATTAAGTAAGTAATAAATTTTTTTTTCTTTTTTTTTTAAATATATTAATAATAGTAATAATAACAGTAATAGATAAGTAGATCGGCTATTACCGAAATAGGAAATACCGGTTAACATGAATGTTGAAACTGATTTTCATGAGTTGTGTTGATGATGGTATATATATATATATGCATTGTTTCTTCTTGGAGTATTTGATTTAAGGAATTAGAAAAGCAAATGGAACTCTCTGGATATGAGGCATGTATGCCATCACGAACTAACCATGGGATTTACAATAATTTCATAATTGGTGCACAATATAATGTTGAACTTGATCTTGAAAAAATTGGTAAGGCTGTAAAAGTATTATGTTTGAAATATCCACATTTTTCATTAACAGTTGGTGAAAACTATACATTTGAATACTTGGACGAGTATGATATTTTAAAATGTATTGATATTATTGATGATTTAAGTATTGATGAAATCTTAGATAAATATACTGATTTAAGATTTAGTTACATTAATAATACACCACTATGGAAAGTAGTGCTAGATTCTAAGACAAATACCTTATTTTTCGTTGTTGATCATACTTATTTTGATGGTACAGCTGGTAAGAATTTCCATAGTGAGTTTAGTAAAGCATTAGATATGACAATTGATGATGGAACTATTATTAAACCTTCATTTAAGACATATCCTAAGGCAACTGATTTAATGGGATTTCAAGAAAGAGAATTTAGTGGTGGAGTCTCTAGTAAAGCTACATATCCTCAAATGGATGTCAAGTTAATGGAATTACCAATGTATCGTCATAATCATACAATTAAACATATAAATTTAGAAAATACGAATAAATTAATTAATTTATCCAGAAGTAAAGGATTTAAATTAACTGGATTAATTTATTATATTGCATCTAAATCAATTACTAAAAGTTTTGAAAATGAAATTGAAAATGCTAAATTTTGTGCAATGATTCCAATTAATAGTAGATTTAAAGTCCCTAAAAGTGAAGAAAATGATATAATTACTAAATTCGGATTATTCTTTGGTAAATATTTTACTACTGATGATTTAAATTATATTAGGGATAATGATTTTATTACAATTGCAAGTAATTTCCAAAAAGGTTTAAATGATAATATTGATAAATGTATTGAACAATATGAAATATTTGAAAGTAATGTTCAAAAGGATAGATCACTTATTGATAAATCATTTCAACAAATGAGAGATAGAAATAATACTCCATTAACAACTGTTGCAATATCTAATCTGGGTATGTTATCAGATAATAAAATTGGTTTAGTTTATTTTGATCAATCAATGGTTGATGCAGCATTTGGATTACATTTAATTTCATCAAATGAAGGATTATCATTAAATTTTACATCTCATAGAGCTGTTCCTAAAGATATTTATCAAAATTATGTTAATAATGGTATTGAAATTATTAATGAATTGTTAAAATTAGAATAGAATAGAATATAGTTATGGATATATAGACATTACGTAATTTGAAAATATTTATGACATTGTTTTATGTTGTGTTGTGTTGTATTTGTATTGATAATGTAGAATTTATTGTATTACTAAGGATTGTAATGTGTTTTAAAATAGATAGAAGTATATGAGAGGGTAGTTTGTGGGTTGCATAGTGTATGATTGTTTGTTTTATGGCTTGTATTGGTGATTTGAAGGATTATTAGGGGGATTTAATTAATTTGACGAGCCACCTAAAAAGTGAAAATTGACTATTTTGAAGAATATTAAAAAATGATCCATTTTTTCTTTTTGGTTGAATTGTGATATATAAAATTTTTATTTGAGAAATAGCCATAACTCATGTGTTAAGTAATTATTATACATGTGCTGTTGTAGAAATAATTTTACTATGTTGAAATTGTAATTCCAGCCAAAACTGAATAATGAATAATAATATTGAATTAGTTAGTTGAGCCTTGAAGAAACAATCAAATACAAGAATTTCATACAAATCAGAACAAAAAACGAAAGCATCGGTGTTATGAAGCAAAAAAGTAAGACAAGTGAAACAAAACAAATTAAGAAAAGTAACGATATTCAACGTTAAAATTCTAAGTGTTATGTAGAACAAAGAGTTCCTAGATTTAATAGCGTTTCTGTTGATATTTTGTATAATTTAAGTTGTTTTATAATTTACATATACATATAGTTTGTTCTTTTACTACTTTTGTTGTTGTAAATACGGAGTTTCGGTGATATAAACTACTCTTTTCGGATAATTATTTGAAGTTGATATCGTATTATATGTTTATGACTCTTTTGTTCTTCCTATGACGTAGGGAAAATCAGATAATAGTAGATAAAGTCATATGTATATATTATTTATTTAGTACTACTCTATCCAATACTAGGATCAATTACCGTAATACAATCATTCCATTATCATGATAACAAGAATAATTTAGCAGTTTTTCAAATATAATACAGCGGCATCTTATAAATATCAATGATCATCTTATTTTTGAATACTTAAATACTTGAATCTTTCTCTTTCTCTTTCTCTTTCTCTATCTCTTTTTCTTTTTCTTTTCTTGTTTTCTTTTGTTTCAACAACTTTGAATGTTTTTAATTAATTTACTTACATTTTTTTCATATATTTTATTTACAACTGCAACACCTGCAAATCCAAAACTTCTTCAAGCATTCTTAGATTGTCTTAAATTTAATAATGCAACAAATTATGGATTATCAGTTGAGAGTAATGGTTATTTATCATTAGCTCCACTTAATCCTCAATTACCTGCAAATTCAACACCTTTTCGTATTTGTGATCCAATGTTTGGATTAGGATTTTACGCAAGTTTCGATAATGGTTATCATACTTACCATGATGGTAAAAATTTAAAAGATATTGAAAATTTTACAGGTGATCAATTAGTTGAATTGGGTGTCGTTTCAAGAGATGTTGATGTTCCTGAAATAAATAACATAATGGCAAATATTTTATCCTCTTTGGATGCGGGAGTTGTTAATATGGATAATGTCGGGGAATTATTAGGTAAACCATCAATTTAGTATTTTTTATAAAAACGTTTTATATCCTTACTTATAATAATATGTAATATGTAATATATCCCTACTTATAATATATGTTTTTTAGCGATTATATATTATTATATAGTAACTAACTGCTCATTATCAACAAATCTTATTGGAATGATAGAAGTTAAGCCTTTATAATGTAGCTCTTTTTCTTATCTGACCTCTAGTTATCGAGTTATAGCCCTTTAAAGTTGATTTTTTCGATTTTTCAAACGTTCATATCTTTTTCTTTATGAGTCTTTGAAACACGCTCAATGGATCATTAGATTTTTAGTTCTCTGAAGTTTACTTAGTACTTTATTTGGGATTATTGGACTTTTCCTCCGTCTTTGAGAGACATTTTTAGTTTTTTGACTTTTTGTTCATTTTTGACCACTTTCAACTGACTCTGGCTTCTTCAAATACCCCTGGAGGTACACTTTTGAAACATCCCGTGTTTAGCTCGTATTAATCTCTTTCAAGCAACACCATTATTAGTATTTCATGATTTGGTAAAGTACATTAATTATCTATTTTTCAGTGAATTTTGGACGTTTTTTTTAAAGTTTTTTCAAGCTAACGTTTTTGTTACTTTTTGTTAACAAGTTTAAATGCTCAAAAACTCATTTTTTAGATATGTTTTTAAATTATCAAAGAAATACAAAAAGTAAATTAAAGAACATGTTGAGGACATTGCCTCTTATTTATAATAATTAGATTATATTATGATTTAGTTAATATGGGTTCTGTATTTTATGCTAAATTATATTAGAAATCAATATTATAATTTCTCACTTCTTATAAGGAGTTGTTAAGCTGAATACTGTTTATACATTATTAGGTAAACCATCATTTTGATATTACATACTTTATATATAATAATGTTTTATAAAAAAATTGTTTAATAATAACTTCTATTATTAGATTCTTATTTCAAATATTTTATAAGTTGGGTTGAAAGACAATTTCATGAGAAAAATTATGCTGTCAAGAAAATATTTTCAGATCAAGAATCTTAATATCTAAGTGTTGAAGTATTGAAATTTTTAGCGGAACAAAGTATTGAATCTTTAACAACGTCTACATACACCCCGGTATCAAACGGTGTCGCTGAGAGGGTGAATTTAACGATCTTGAATGATGTCAGATCGATGTTACTTAGTTCATCGTTACCATCCTATTTTTGCATAGAAGCTGCAAATTATTCCGTTCATATTAGAAATCATATATATTCCGACAAATTAAGAAGCTCACCATCTATTGCTGTGGGTTATGCTCCACTTGATGTGAGTAAGGTGCATGAATTCGGTGAAAAATGTTATATTGCTGATTTACCATATGGAAGTAAAACTGATATAAGAGGATCCACTGCAATATACTTAGGTTTATTCTTTAATTTAATTGTGTTTGTACCAACTGTCCATGGGATGTTCTTTAAATACTCGTCATGTTACTTTCACAAAGAAACCTGAGTTATATTTTACTTCAATTTATGATAAACAAATGACTAACTTTACACACACATTGCATGATAACCCTTTATCACTCAATATTGAGACTGATATCGACTACAACAATAATATTGAAAACTTTATCCATTATAACCCTAAAGAGATAAATGATGAAACTGTGATTGATAAGAATGAAGACCATCATTACCCACACGAGGTGGACATAGATATGGATGACGATGATTCAGCAGATGAAGATTACGAATTTCATTTCTCATTAGAAAATGACAATCTATTAGATCTTGCTGCTGTAAATGAAAATCAATTAAAGGAGGATGTCGAATTCCTCATAAATGACCTATTAGACTTTGAAAATAAAGATGAAAATTCCAAACTCAAGAAACTCATGATAGAAGGAGACAACAGAGTGAAAGAGATATTGATAATATGGAGAATCTGGTTGAAGCTGCTAATAATCATAGTTCTGATGAAGTGGATAATGTTGATAATAGTTATGAGCCAAATAATTTTGATGATTCTGATGTTCCATCTCCAATAGTAAATGAAAATATTGAAAGAGTTAATGATGTTCCTATGACACCGGTTGATAATAACAATAATTTTAATTCGAATGACTCTATTGAAATAAATCACAATGATAGTGAATTAGAACCTTATCTACTGAATCTACCGTTCAACATTGTCTACACAGACATTTGTCAAATCACAGAACATTTACAACCTTCAAGGGAAAGATATATTATAAGCTTCAAGTGTGGTATTACAAATTTCTTAAGAATTTATCCTTTAACTTAAAAATCAGAAGCTATTGAGTGTATCAAATATTTTATTAGTTGAATTGAAAGACAATTTCATGAGAAAAACTATGCTGTCAAGAAAATATTTTCAGATCAAGGATCTGAATATTTTGATGCTATTTTGGATGATGTTCAAAGTAATAAAAAGGGGATTGTCTAATGCTCCAAATACTCGAAGATCCATGAATGGTTGTTTAGTAATGCTAAATGGAAATATTATTCACTGGAAGTCTAAATATACTGCTTTGGTATGTACAAGTAGTACTGAAGCAAAACTTCGGGCAATATTTTTAGAATCAAATGAAAGTGTATGGTTCAGACAATTAGTAATTCATTTAGGAATTTTTAATAAAAATATGAAATGTGAATACCATGTTGATAATAGATCAATCATTGATTCATTGAAATCTGATAATTTTAGTACATTATCTAAACATTACGCTGTCCTGTTAGCGATGGAATCAATAACTTGAGAAATTTGATTAATGAAGCTGACGGTGAATCAAGTATTGAGAACACACCTGGTAGAGGAAAAAATATTAAACAAATTTTGAATGGAAATTATAATCATAATCAAATCAAAAACATTTGATGGTTTAACCAAGCTGAAGTACCCTCCAGGGGTGGATATTAACCCCAGAAAGTACTTGTTCTAAGAAGAACAACATGAAGTTAAATGGTTAAAATTTGAAATTTCCACTTTTTCTCACTAAATAACTTACGTAAATATTCAATTTGTATTATTCAACCAATCATAATCTCTTATTCCTTATTCTTATTCCTATGGACATTACAGCTCTGTCACTCCAGTTAAGGATTCATATATTTAACAATATAACACAATAATGTATATTGCAAATCATGTAAATAAGCTATATCATATATCTTATCTTAATCAAAACAATAATTAATTTCCAGATAACATTTAATACCACCATTAATAACAGCAATCTCTGTGTAAAGGGAGATTTCTATCTCTTAATGTTGTATTTAGGATAAGTAAACACATTTTAGGGACATAAATACCTGTTAATACCTAAAGGATAGTAAAACTAATATATTATACCCCCTATACGGAGTTAATACACCCCAAATTGAGATATATTATATAAATTGATTGACCGATCTACATGCCCAGAACTCATCAATTATGTCAAAATAGATAACAACAATAAACAAACTATTAAACTCCTTTAAGATAAGTAACATGTGGGATATGTGAATTATTAAAAGTAAGAGCAATAGAAGCGTAAAGATACAATTAAACTTTATTAACTTACAAGATCTGCATGATATTATGACATGGTAATCAACATATATCTGCATAAAGGTGGTTATTGTTGTTTTAAGTTCTTAATTTTGGCGTTTTACATGGGTATTAAGAAAGATACTCTCAATTAAATGGTTAACGTCATCTTATCTGCATATTCCGGTCGTACGTTATCTATATACGGTGTTTATGGCATTTCTTGATTGATAATATTATATTGGTTATACGAGTAAGATCTATATTGGTTCTTATTTAGTAAATACTTAAACTCAAGGATGGTACTAGATAATGATATAATAATAGTGGGATTTTAATATATATCCAATACTGTTCAAACATCAATGAGATTATCAGCTTTTGAGACGTTTATGAACACACTTGCACGTCATAGAATTTACAATAATTTTATAGTTGGAGCTCAATTTAAACCAATACTTACAACTAATAAAATAGCAAATGCAGTTTCAAAACTTTGTAAGAAATATCCACAATTTTCATTAACTGTTATTGATGATTATCATTAAAATTATTTAAAGAAATACAATGTAAGAGATTGTATTGAAGTAATTGATAATTCTAATCCACAACAAATATTAGAGAAGTATACTGCTTTACATTTTGATTATAAAAATGGAAAACCAATTTGGAAATTAGTATTAGATTCTAATTCAAATACATTATTTTTCGTTGCTGATCATACTTATTTAGATGGAACTGCTGTTAAGACTGCTTATAGTGAAATTTGTAAATCATTAGATGATAAAGATATTGATATTGATAATATTGAAAATAATATAATTGAACCAAAATTTGATCCTTATCATACATCAGCTGAAATGATGAAATTTGAAGAGAAAATTATTGATAAAGTTCCTCATGTAGGTACTTCTCCACCATTAGATCATTCATTATTAAATTCACCTTATTATAAACATAATTATCAAGCAATTCATTTAAATAAGGATGTTTCAAATAGGTTATTGCAAATAGCTAGAGATAATGGGTTTAAATTTACAAGTTTAATTTATTCACTTGCAAGTAAAGCTATTTTGAATAGTTATAAAGATACAGGAGAGTTTGATAAATTACGTTCATTAATTTTAATTAATAGTAGATTTAGAATTCATGCAAAGGCTAATGAATTATTTAGTAAATTTGGTTTATTTTTCGGGTTTTATTATCATTATGATAATATTTCATTTGTTAAAAATTCCAATATTTCAGAAATTGGCAAGAAATTTCAAACTGAATTAAATGAAAATGTAGATAAGTGTATTGAATTTTGGGAAAATTTAGAAACTCATTCATTAAGGGATAAAACAATTATTGAAAATGCAATTAATGTTATTAAATCAACTGATTTAAAACCAACTACAACATTAGAAATTTCAAATATTGGACTTTTAAATAATGATAAAATTAGTAAAGTTTATTTTGATTAACCAATGTTTGATTCAGCCTTTGGATTACATTTATTCTCTTCAAATGATTATACTTCATTAAATTTTACTTCTCATAGAGGTGTTCCTAAGGAAATTCATGAAAAGTATGTTAATAATACAATGAATACTATTAATGATTTACTAAAACACTAAATAAGTTACATACATACATATATATATATATACATAATTTGTATAAGATAAGATAAGATTAGATAGACAAGATAAAGTTAGAACCGTTATAATATCCATATATACATTACAATTGTATCATTTCTGCAGCAATTATGGCTTTTTCAATTAAACTTTACCAAGGGGGTATACTCTTCCGTTTGTTACCATGTTTCAGATATATATATATATATATATATTATTAATAGACTATATATACTTTGAATTGATGTATTCTAGAAACACGGTCTATGTATATTCATGATATGAACAATCCCACTCTCAACTATGGCATTCCTAATCAAATTATAGACGATGATCATCGTGATTATTATAGCCAAGACAATTCAGGGGAAAACTATTTAAACTCATTTAAAGTACCAATTTTATGATTATATCAATTGAAAAATACTTTTACTCTTACTCTTAAAAACAATGGTTTTATCAGCATTTGAAACATATATGAGCTTGCTTGCAAGTCATAGAATTTATAATAATTTTATTGTTGGAGCTCAATTTAAACCAATACTTACAACTAATAAAATAGCAAATGTTGTTTCAAGACTTTGTAAGAAATATCCACAATTCTCACTTACTGTTGGTAAAGGTCATCATCAAGAGTATTTACCACCATATGATGTTAAAAATTGTATTGATGTGATTGATAATTCAAATCCTAATAAAATTTTAGAGAAATATACTGCTTTGAAATTTAGTTATTCTGATAAAGTTCCATTATGGAAATTAGTACTTGATTCAAAATCAAATACACTTTTCTTTGTTGCTGATCATACATATTTTGATGGTACAGCAGTTAAAAAAGTTTATCATGAAATTTGTAAATCATTAGATGAACCTGATGATAATGATGATGATAAAATTGAAAATAGTATTATTAAGCCAAATTTTGAACCATATCCAACATCAGCTGAAATGATGAAATTTGAAGATAAAATAGTTGATAATGAACTTCCTATTAAGGGTATATCACCTGAAATGGATAATGAATTATTAAAATTACCACATTATAAACATAATTATGAAGTTGTACATTTAACTAAGGAGAAAACTAAACAATTAATTAAACTTTGTAGAGATAATGGATTTAGATTAACTGGTTTAATTTATTCTATTGCAAATAAAGCAATTGTTAATAGTTATATTCATAATGGTGAATTAGATAAATTACGTACAATTATAGCAGTTAATACAAGGTTTAAGATAAGTCCAGATATTGATCAAATGTTATATCAAATGGGTCTTTTCTTTGGTATTCATACTCATTATGATGATATTTCTTATGTACAAAATGCTGATGTTTTCGAAATGGCTAGAAATTTCCAAAATGGTTTAAATGATAATAAACATAATTGTAATGAATTTTGGGAACATTTAGAGACAAAATCTAAGAATGATAGATCAATTATTGATAAAGCTATACATGAAATTAAATTAAGAGATTCAAAACCTTTAAATACATTATTTATTTCTAATATAAATGTATTAGGTGATGATAAAATTGGTAAAGTTTATTTTGATCAACCAATGTTTGATAGTGCATTTTCATTACATTTAGCTTCATCAAATGATGGTATGGCATTAAATTTTACTTCTCATAGAGCAATTCCAAGGGAAATTTATGATACTTATATTTCTAACGTTTTAGGTTATATAAATGCTATTTAAACCTTTATAATTACATTTTTTGAACTATGAATATATTCCATTTATCTTTGATTCTAGGCTTTTTCATTTCATCTACATTTTTGACATTTAAAATTGTATTTAAATAGACTAATAGTGCCATTTAAACATTCTTATAAAAAAAATGTCAATTCCGAAAATTTGATTTCAAAGGTTGTTGGACAAAATGTTATTTTTCTCTTTAAAGTTAGTAAGTTATGAAAATGCTTTTTAAATCATTGAATAAAGGAACATTCATGAATAAGATCAGTAATTGAGTTACTTAATCAATAAATCAAACATGATAACGGAGAAACCACCTAGCAATTTCAAACATGAGGATTTGTAACTTTACAGGTTTTATCGGAGTTTCCGAAATGGAGGTATTTATTAACAATTCATATTATATCTTATTACTACTTTCTTTTAACAATGAAAAGTTGGAATAAAACGCCTCTTAATGGCGGATCAACATTATATACACGAATGCCAAGTAATAACAATAGAACAAACAGTAGTGGTCTGAGGTTAGAGTAGAGTTTTCAAAAATAAGTACTAATAAATAAACAATAGAAAATGGAAAGAATAAATTTAAACTTTATCAACAAAAAATTAAATTTCATAGTGTTTAGTTGTTTTAAATCACAGAACTGGAAAATCCTACACGTTTAGCAATCAAGTGTTCATATTCATCATAAACGTTTTATTAGCTAATGTAATGGTTAGTTGAGTGGGAAATAATACTGTACAATATATTATATAAATCCAGCAAATGTACCATGAATAAACACAACTTTGAACTATCTTTTTTTTGCCAAAGATGGTATTATCAGCATATGAGACGTTTATTAGTTTGTTAGCAAGTCATAAAATTTTTAATAATTTTATAGTTGGAGCACAATTTAAACCATTGCTTAAACCAAATAAGATAGCAAATGTT
This sequence comes from Pichia cephalocereana, assembly GCA_030565065.1. Taxonomy (NCBI): domain Eukaryota; kingdom Fungi; phylum Ascomycota; class Pichiomycetes; order Pichiales; family Pichiaceae; genus Pichia; species Pichia cephalocereana. Next base: position 73,502 of record JAJMAS010000009.1, on the reverse strand, counting down.
GTTTCCAAACTTTGTAATAAATATCCACAATTTTCATTAACTGTTGGTAATGGACATCATTCAGAGTATTTAAAAAAATATGATGTTAAAGATTGTATTGACATAGTTAACAACTCTACTCCTAATCAAATTTTAGAGAAATATACAGCATTAAATTTTAACTATGCTGTTAAAACTCCATTATGGAAATTAGTATTAGATTCTAAGTCAAACACTTTATTCTTTGTTGCTGATCATACGTTTTTAGATGGTACGGCTGTTAAAAATGTTTACAATGAACTCTGTAAATCATTTGATGAAGTGGAAAAAGAAGAGGAAGTTCAAAATAGCATTATTGTACCTAAATTTCAACCATATCCAACATCAGCTGAAATACTTAAATTTGAAGAAAGATTTGCAGAAGAAGGTATTGTTGATAAGGGTACATTTCCAGAAATGGAAGAAGAGTTGTTAAAATTACCAAATTCTAAACATAATTTCAATATTGTACATTTAAATAGGGAAAGATCAAATTATTTAAGACAATTATGCAGAGATAATGGATTTAAATTAACTGGTTTAATGTTTTCCATTGCGAGTAAAGCTATTGTTGATAGTTATATTCATAATGAAGAATTTGAGAAATTACGTACAATGATAGCAGTTAACAATAGATTTAAAATAAATCCGGAAGTTGATCCAATGTTGTACCAATTGGGTCTTTTCTTTGGTATTCATGTTCATTATGATGATATTAAATATGTACAAAAAACTAGTGTTTTTGAAATAGCTAAAAATTTTCAAAATGGATTAAATGATAATAAACATAAATGTAATGAAGTTTGGGAAATTTTAGAAACACAAGCAAAGAATGATAGATCAATAATTGAGAAAAGTATTGATGCTTTTAAAAAGAGAGATGCACAACCAGGTACTACATTAGCTATGTCTAATATTAATGTATTAGGTGATGATAAAATTGGTAAAGTTTATTTTGATCAACCAATGTTTGATAGTGCATTTGGATTACACATGGTATCATCAAATGATGGAATGGCATTAAATTTTACATCTCATAGAGCAATACCTAAGGAAGTATACAATAAGTATGTAAATAACTCCCTTAAATATTTAAACAGTATTTAAAAAGTAAAAGTAAAAAAGTATAATTAAGTCCTTTAAAACCGTTATTTAAAAATTTATCCGCTTATCAGTTGTTATCGCTTGCTTAATATTTCCTATTTGGGAAGTTTCCGATTATCTATCTATCAGTCTCTATTTAAACAACTGGAAAGTACGTTAGTGTTTGGTATATAATGTATTGTGTATTTTATTAACCAATTGACAATGCTATTATCTGCTTATGAGATTTCTATGTGTGTTAGTTCCAATAAGGGATTATACAATAATTTCATAATTGGTGCAGAATATAAGGAATTATTATCATTGGGTAAAATAATCAATGCAGTTAGACAACTTTGTTTAAAATATCCACAATTTTCACTTACTGTTAGTAATAATTATCATTCTGAGTTTATTAAAGAGTATGATTTAAAAGATTGTATTGATATTGTTGATGATTTAAGTGTTGAGGAGATTTTAGCAAAATACACGGATTTAAAATTTAGATATGCTGATAAAGTACCATTATGGAGAGTAGTATTAGATTCTAAGACAAATACATTATTCTTTGTTGTTGATCATACGTATTTTGATGGTACAGCTGGTAAGACTTTCCATGTTGAGTTTTGTAAAGTGTTGAGTGATGATGATATTGTTGAGGATAGTATTATTAGACCTAAATTCGGATCATATCCGACATCCACTGAAATGATGGGATTTCAAGACCGTTTAGTTGGAAGTGGTGTTATTGATAGAGGTACTTGTCCTAAAATGGATGAAAGGTTAATGAATTCACCTTATTTCAAGCATAATTATCAAGTTGTTCATTTAAGTAAGGAAAAAACCGACAGTTTAGTAGAATTAGCTAGAGATAATGGATTTAAATTGACAGGTTTAATGTATTCAATTGCCAGTAAAGCAATAGTTAATAGTTATGAGGATAAAGAGAATAAGAAAATACGTACGATGATTCCAATTAATAGTAGATTTAAGGTAGGTTCACAGATTGATCCATTATTTTATAAATTTGGATTGTTTCATGGAACTTATTTACATATTGATAATATTTCATTTGTTAAGGAATCTAAAATTATTGAAATTGGTAAGAATTTCCAAAAAGGTTTGGATGAAAATAAGGATAAATGTATGGAAGATTGTGAAGTTTTGGAAACTAAGGCTAAGAATGATAGATCAATAATTGAACAAAGTCAAGATGATATGGCATCAAGAGATTCATGTCCATTAACTACATTAACTATATCCAATTTAGGTGTTCTTAATGATGATAAAGTTAGTAAAGTATATTTTGATCAACCCATGATTGACAGTGCATTTGGATTACATTTAATTTCATCAAATGATTGTATTGCATTAAATTTTACATCACATAGAGCAATACCAAGGGAAATTTATAATAATTATATTTCTAATATTTTAAAATCTATAAATTCTATTTAACTTTATCATAAATATATTTACCATTAGTCATTTCCTCCAATATATCCATTACTTTATCAATTACTTGATCATCAATAATTTCAAATTCATTTGGTTTAAATTTACTTAATACATAATCTGCAACAACACCAGGTTTTGATCTATCACCATTATAATATCTACCAATACCTAATTGTAAACCTGTATAATTTTTACCAATTGGAGAACTTGCTTGAATATCACGTAATCCATTATGACCTCTATGAGATGAATTAATTTTCCTTATTTTAACTAAACCTAAATCAACATCTAATTCATCAAATAATATAACTGTTTGGAAATCCGTATCTTCACCTTTGAATTTATTTGAAAATTCTTTAAAAAATGGTGTAACTGATTTACCTGATAAATTCATATAACCAGGTACTCTATAAAACCATAAATTTGTATCATTAATTATATGATTTGAAATTTCAAAACGTCCAATACGTGTTGGCATTGATCTATACCTATTTTGTAATTTATTCAATACATAATGACCAATAGAATGACGAGTACCATTATATTCCTTTGGATTACCAAGTGATAAAATAAGTAAATTAGTTGGTTTACGTATTGGTTGTTTTGGAGGTTTAACTTTTTTAACTTTTTTCACTGCAGGAGGAGGGGTTGGAGGTTTAGGTGAGATATTTGAAAAGAAACGACGAGTGAATGAGTTAAACATATTGTATAAGTAGTTATAAATGAAAATTAACGGATTCCACATTGGATAATTAAAGAAAAAGAGAATAAATGATTGTAATATGTCCAATATAGGAAATAATTAACGAAATTGCATGAAATTTTGATGGTGGAATTTAATTTCGATAATGAATAAGTTGATCTCTCTTTTTTTTTTTTCTTTTAAAAGTATTTGTTTAACAACAAATGTTTAATCCATTAGCACAATTAAAACTTATAAGTGATGAATTAGGTAAAGAATCAAATAATGATAGTAATAAATTAGGTATTATTGAAGCATTAGGTATTAAATTTTTATTTGCATTTGTTTTAGTTTTCTGTATTTTCGTTTATCTTGATAAAACATCATCATTAAATGGACGTAGTCCCGAAGAGAATAAGAAATTACATAAAATGGGATATAAGGAAGAGGAATTAAAGGAAGAGAAGGTAAAGGAAGAAAAAGCTGTTGGATCAAAAAGTACAGGTGTTAGTAAGGGTAATAAAGTTAAGAAATCTCGTAAGTTATAAACAGTATGTATATTATTTAAAAATAATCTTAGTTCTAATAGAATCAGTTAAATTGACATTTTTTCACAAAATATCCTTGCTATTTAACTAGTTTTGATATCAAAAGATGTTACGATTCAGAATCCAAACTATATGCTATATTAAGTCTCATGATTGAGCATTACGATATAATAATATCTATGAATTTCCAAATACTTTTCATGTAGATTTCCTTTTTGAATTAAGTGAACTTTTTATCCTGACAATTAACTAAATGATTCATTTAAATTTGTTTATTAACATTTATAGAAAGAATGTGTTTGGAAATGAAAGTAGCCAGTAATAGAAACTGAAAAGAAAATGATTTCCTTTTTCTCCTTTGGAAATACTACCATACATTTACAACCAAAAGAATGAAAAATTGAATAATTAGGAACTATTTTCATTAATAATTCATAGGCAGTATATAAGATGAATATCTAGTGATCATAAATAAATTGTAAACCAAATTCATTAGTTTCAGAAAGAATAATGAATAAAATAAAAAGTAAGATAATTAATGACAATTAATAATATAAAATTACAAAAGTAAATAAGTAAATGTTAAATAAAAATAAAGTTTTTTGAAATAAAGTAGTAAAAGAGATAAAAAAAAACTAAATGGAATATTAAAGATTAAAGATTAAAAATTAAGCAGCAACAACTTCAGATTCATCTTGATCATGATTAGCCCATTCACCTTCAACATCTACTTCACCTTCACCTTCAGTTATACCTTCAGGAACAGTATAAACATCTTCAATACCTTGATGCATTGATAATAAAGGTTCCTTTAAATAAGAATTATCTAAAGTCCAAGAAGTTAAAGAATTTTCACAATCAATAATAATTTGTTTGGAAGCTTCATAACCATCATAAGCAGGTCTTGTTTCACCAGGAGTAACAGGAGAATCATCTAATAATTCTAAAAGAGCTTTACCATAACCAGCAATAAGAGCCATTTTTTCACTTAATTCTCTTAAAGAATCAAATTGATAATTGAAAGATGCTTTTAATTTTTCTCTTGTAATATTTGATAATTGAGCTTCTGCAACTAAAGATTCAGCTTCAGCTCTAACTAATTCTTGTTCTAAAATTGAAATTTTTGGAGATTGAGGATCTTTATATTTAAGATGAGCAATTTCATCAGTAATTTTAATTTTACGATCTCTTGAAGGTTGAACTGAACCTTCAATATTTCTAATTGATTTAAGAGTAATTCTGTATAAATCATATTTATCAATAAATTGATCTTCTAATTCACCAATTTCATAGAGAAGAACACCAATTTTATCAGTAACATCAGATACATCATCATCATTATCTGCACCCCAAATTGATAATTGCTTTGCAACTAATTTTCTTTCAACTGATACAGCTTCTAATGATCTCTCTAAAGATTTTTCAATTTTAATTAATTGAGATAATTTTCTAGCCATTTCAGGACCGAAAGAACCAGCAGTTTGTTTTCTAAAAGCATCAGCAATTGAAGTTGTACCGAAAAATTTACCCTTTGTAGAGGAAATTGGAGGAGGAGGAGTTGCAATTTGAGCAGCAGTTGGAGCTCTTGTAGATCTCATTGAATAAGTTCTATGCATTGTTAATTGAGATTTTCTTTGTTTAAAGAAGAACGAATAAAAAAGATAAATAAAAGAAAAGAAAGTAAAGTAAAGTAAACTATTAATATAATTAAAGGACAACGCCACTAGGGAAAGACCATTGGGGAGACATCCACTTATCAGCAGAAACCAGCCAGTTTTTCTATTATTTATGTAATTGTCCTAATTAGGAAAAGGGCGGTTTCCCTTTTAGGAATTATTCTTGATTACGTAATCTCATTTTCTTTTCCTTTCCTTTTATTAATACTAATACATTGATTAATAACAATTTGATAACCTTCTAATACTTTACAGTAAACTTCCTCTAATTTATTTTTAATATCTTCTACACTTAATTTCATTTCAATTAATGAATCTGCATGATTCCTGTAAACTCTTGTAAATACCATCTTCTTTAATTCTTTACTATTTTCACCTCCTTTACGTAATTCCATCATTTCCATCATACGATCATTTTGTCTTTTCGTAAGTTTCAATGATTCATTATTATTACCATCCATTAATCTCTGTAAATCAATTCTATCACGAATTTCATCAATTGCTTCATTTGGATCTTCAATTGTAATTTCATAACATTTAAAATCTTTAATCCATTCATCACTAATAAATTTATAAATTTCAATTCCATGTCCTTTACCTTGAAATGGTGGTAATATAACTATTTGTGAAATACGTCCCCTAAATGGATATCCTTCCGTGTTTGTATCAAATTCTTTACTATTGATAAATTTCCAATATTTATAATATGTAACAAATCCAATAAATACATCCTTATCACTGTTACTCTCATAAATGAAGTATCCACCCCATCTTTTATCCTTAGAATCAATATATGATCCACCTTCAATAAATAATAATGTGAAAATTTCACTACGTTTTAATAATTTATATCCAATACTCTTTTCATTGTATAAATCTTCAAATTTATAAACTTTATATTTCTTACCATCTCTATCATATTCATGAACAATTTTATCAATTGGTAATTCAAATCCTCCATCTTTTTCCTCATTTTCAATACTTTCAATCCATTTACTTTCACTATTAATTATATAATCATCCTTATTTAAAAATTTACTCATTATATCTTCAATATTTTTAACATCTTTACTTAATCTTTCCTTATATTTAACAACTAATAATGTTTTCAAACTTTTACAATCAAATGCTAAATCAATACTCAATCCTTTATATCCAAATATTTGTTCACTTTCACCAAATATTGGATATGTAAATAATGGTTGAAATTTTAATAATTTATCAGGTAATGCTAATGATAATTTTAATGTATCTGTTGATCCACATGTCCATTCTCCTGGTTCAATATCTAATCCATTCATTATTATTTAGCTAGTTTAGTTACTTACTTTAAACAATACTAATCTTTATATCACTGAATAATCTTTCCTGTGAAAGTGAAACTTTACCACTACTACCTAATTCAAGCAAATACATAAATTTATTAACAACTAAACCGCGAGTTTCACCTTCGACGAGGTCTTTAAATAAGGTCTCATGTCTAATCCTATTCAACATATCCTCTTTACCTTCATTATCTAATGATATATCAATCATTGCATAATTACCAGTTTCATCAATATTATCATCATGAAGATTATCTTTTTCAGGTAATTCATTATTATTAATTTCATCATTAATTTCAAAATCAAAATGAAATGAACTACTGTGTCGAGTAGTAGCTCTACGACCTTGTTCAATACTTGAAACTGATGATGATCTACTATGTTGTCTACTATTTGGTATACTTGGAATTGATGAATTTCTACCAATTCTACCATATTCAATATCTATATCATTAAAATCATTCATTGGAATTTCATCGTTATCATGATTAATATGATTATCATTATTACTACCGGTATTAAATATATGACGATATTTATTAATATCAGTCATTTCACCAACACGTAAATCAAATAATTGAATATTAAATTCATATCGTTTTAACATTTTATCTTGTTCAATTGAAATATATCCATCTCTTATCTTCATAATAGTTTCACTACTTAACATCACTTCCTTGTCAATTAATAATTTACGACGTTTATTTGATCTAATTTGTCGGGGTTTAGTAGGTTTCTCTGGCTGAGCCGGTTCTTGATTAATCTCAGGTTCAGGTTCATTTCCAGTACCATTATCATTCATATTTAATTCAATATTACTCATATCCATATCATTAATAAATCCAAAATCCATATCAAATGCATCAATATTATCATTAACTATTTGTTTACTAACAACACTATCATTAATAATTTCATCACTTTCATTCTTAAACATAACATCACCATCTTTATTAAATTCAAATCCAACATCATCCCATTTTTCTTGTGTTAATAATTCCCTATCTACAACAATACTCTCATCCATTTCAACTTCCTCTTTATGTTCTTTCTCAATATGATCCTCCCATTCTTCAATTAAACCTTGTGAAATATCAAATTTTGGATCATCCTTTAATAATACAACTTGATCATTTTTTTCCTTAATTACAATTTTACTCTTTAATTCCCCTAATCTTTGAATTAACATTCTACAACTACTAACTTCATTCCAATCATTAATACATTGTTTCTTAAATGCTAAAACTGTACCATACATTAAATTACTTGTACGTCTTAATGGAATTTTATCACTAATTAATATAATATTTTCACATGTTTTACTAATATTTATACCATTAATTAATTTCTTATTCTTTTTACTACTATCCAGTGTAGCAAGTAACCAAACTGTACTTAATGTAGGATCCTGATACTCTAATTCCATTTACAAAAAGAAGAAAGTGTTTATACAAGAAAATATTGATGAGCCTTCAGATTTTAAATTTAAATTTTTATAACGGCAATTGTACCACCAACGGCTCCCACTATACCAATTACCACCATTATCCACCACACTGTTTTTTCTTTGATTGGTATCTCTGGGAATGTATGAAGATAATAGAGTGATGGTAATGTAAGACAAACTGTAAAACAAATCAGACTACCTAATAATGACATTACTTTACCAAAATTTGTTAACATTGTAGTAGCAATTAAGAAAACTAAACTTAATAAAATTCTATTAATCAATTTATTATTAATTTTATTATCTAATATAGTCACTATTGGACGACTAATTAATGGTAATTTGGAAATTGGTAATATTGACATTAATATAACAATTAATTGTGAAATCCAAATTGGATAATCTTCACTTATTAAAATATTTTTAGTTATTTCATCTTCAACATTATTACCAAACATTAAAAATCCGAAAACACCAGTAAAGAAATCCATCATGAATGAAAATGTGAATGAAATGTTCATACATTTATTAAATTTTGAAGGTTTTAATTGATCTTTGAAAATTTCAGGGAATGTTGCATGTCCACCCCATGGTGCCATGAATAATCCAAATGAGAAGAATACATTTTTCAATGAAGTTGGGAAAAGGTTAGTTTCCATTGGTGTTAATAATGAACCGGGGGAACTAGTTTTAGATAATCCTGCAATCAAGATGGCAAAACATGTACTTGTTGTACAAATTATACCTAATAATGATAAAAATGATAATAATCTTAATGGTAAAAAATTCAATATGACTAATAACGAACAAATAAATATTTTTAATTCAAATTGTGGAATTGATGGTATTATAGCATTAATTGAATCTGCAAATAATAAAATCATTGAAATACCTGCACCTAATAAATCTAATGTGAATATAATTAAAATGATAAATCCAATATTAGAACCATAACAGAAAATCCCAATATCTTGATATGTCTGTAATTGTGGATATTTTTCTAAAATTTTACCTAATAAAACAGCTGTTTGTTTAGTACTTATTGATGCAAATAATAATGTTATGATACCAATTACCCAACCTGATAAATGTAATGCAAGTGGAATTGATAAAATACCCAGTCCAATAAGAACATTAACTGAATTAAAAATTGTCTGTGTTGGTGTTGATTTTAATGAAATTATAACTGGTCCCCCAATTGATTCATGAATACTATTATTTCTACTAATATTATTATGACGAATATTTTGAACAATATCTTTAATACTATCAGAAATGGAAACTGCATCACTATTGATAGGTTCTCTCATAGTTCCATAATTGGGGATATAATCTTCAACTTCATCAATTATTGTATCAATAGTTTGTTCACCATCATATTCTTGAACTGTATCGTTTATTGGTGAATTATGTTTTGAATCAAATGATTTGGAAAGATAATCGACTGATCTTTGAACAGATGATGCAAAATTGTTTATTGAGCCTGTACCACCTGCATCTAAGAATGAATTCCTTCGTGACATTTGTGGTTAAAGAAAAGAATCTACTGATAAAGAACGTCTATTAATGGATGGATCCTAAGTTATCTTCACCAAATGCCGTTTTTTCTGATAACGAAATCGACGAATTGAAAATTTCGTTAGCGCTGGAAAATTATTTTCCAAATCACCAATTTTAACATCAAATCAATTTTGATTGTTGAAGTAAATCTATTTGAATTATCCCTAGACAATGTTGAGAAGTGTTGTGAGGAGTAGTCGGAATGGTGTGATAAAATCTTTCTTTGTTAGATACAATTCTACTAATGTGGATTATTCTAAAACTATTATTTTACCTCAAACTTCATTCAATAATAGATCTGATGATACTTTAATTAATGATAAATTATTACCTCAAACAACTAAAAAATTATATGATTGGAATATTAATAGAAAATGTACCAATATTAACGATCTTTTCATATTTCATGATGGTCCTCCCTATGCTAATGGAGATTTACATATTGGTCATGCATTGAATAAAGTTTTAAAAGATATAATTAATAGATTTCAATTAATACAAGGTAAAAAAGTTCATTATGTACCAGGTTGGGATTGTCATGGTTTACCAATTGAATTGAAAACACTTGAAAAATTATCAAAGGAAAGAAAAGAACAAGAGAAATTAATTAAGAAAGAAATTAAGAAATCAAAGGATGAAAATTTGAAACTGGAATTAAAGAAGAAATTGGAATTATTAAAATCAACTAAATTATCATCAACTGATATAATTAAATTATCAACCCAACATGCATTGAATACTCAAAAGAGTCAATCTGAACAATTTCAACAAATGGCAATTATGGGAGATTTCCAAAATCCTTATCTTACATTGAAAAATTCTTATATTGTTGATCAATTACGTATTTTTAAGAAATTTTTCGATAATGGATTAGTTCATAGACAAGAAAAACCAGTTTATTGGGGGTGTGAAAATTCAACTGCATTAGCTGAGGGTGAATTAGAATATAATCATCAACATGAATCTAAGGCTGCATATGTTAAATTCCCAATTGTTCAAATAAATGATAATTTAAGGGAAATTATTGGTGATAAATTAATTAATGAAGGTATAAGTGCATTGATTTGGACTTCAACTCCTTGGACTTTAGCTGCTAATTTAGCTATTTCAATTAATGAAAAATTCAATTATACAATTATATTTAATGAAAAATTTGGTAATTTAATTGTTGCAGTTGATTTATTACCTGAATTAGAGAAAATTATCGAATTTGAAAAACTTGATATTGAATTTACTGGTGATAAACTTCTCAATTGTGGTTATAAATCATTGGTTTTAAATAATGATAAAACTTACCCATTTATTCATGGTGATCATGTTACAAGTACCGCAGGTACTGGTTTAGTTCATACAGCTCCAGGTCATGGTCATGATGATTATTTAGTTTGTTTGAAAAATAATATAAAACCTTATTCACCTGTTGATAAATTTGGTAAATATACTAATGAAATTGATGAAAATTTAAAAGATTTTATTGGATTAAAAGTATTGACTGATGGTAATCTTAAAATGATTAAATTATTGGAAGATGTTAAAGGACTTGTATTTTTAAATGAAAAATATATTCATTCATATCCATATGATTGGAGATCTAAAAAGCCAATTATTATTCGTGCAACACCTCAATGGTTTATTGATGTTAGTAAAATTAAGGATAAAACTATTAATGCATTAACTGAGAATGTTAATTTCCATCCAAAACGTGGATTAAATAGATTAACATCATTTATTAAAAATAGAAATGAATGGTGTATTTCAAGACAACGTAGTTGGGGGGTTCCAATACCTGTTTTATATCATCGTGAAACTGGTAAACCATTATTAAATGATGAAATTATTGAAAAAATTATTTCAATTATTGAAAAGGATAATATTTTAGCTTGGTTTGAACAAGTTGAAAGTGGGGAAATTTCAATTAGTAAATGGTTACCTAAAAATTATCAACATTTATCAAATGATTATATCTTAGGTACAGATACAATGGATGTTTGGTTTGACAGTGGTAGTTCATGGAAAACTATTGAAAGATACTTAAATGATGAAGGATTATTAAATGATGCTAAAAAGAGAGGTTATTATTCAGATATTTATTTAGAAGGTAGTGATCAACATAGAGGATGGTTCCAAAGTAGTGTTTTAACTAAAGTTGGTACATTAGAAGAAAATAGTGAAGTTATTATGCCATATAAGAATATTATAACACATGGATTTACATTAGATGAAAAGGGAGAGAAAATGTCAAAGAGTATTGGTAATACTATTTTACCATTTCAAATACTTAATGGTGATAAAAATAATAATATACCTAAAATTGGAATTGATGGATTAAGATTATGGGTTGCACAAAGTGATTATACTAATGATATTAATGTTGGACCAACAATTTTAAAACATGTTGGTGATAATATTAAGAAATTAAGATTTACATTTAAATTTTTACTTGGTAATATTAGTGGAAATAGCTTTGAGAATGATATTGATGTTAGTTCATTACCATTATTAGAGAGATATATTTTAAGTAGATTGAATTGTTTTGAGAAAGAATGTTTTGAAGCTTATAATGAACATAGTTATTATAAAGTTGTTAAAAGTATAAATCAATTTGTTAATGTTGAATTATCATCAATTTATTTTGATATTAGAAAAGATGCATTGTATACTGATTCCATTAATAGTGAAAAGAGACAATTTTCAATTAAAGTTATGGAAGAAATTACTAAGATTTTAGTATCTGTTGTGTCACCAATTACTCCAATTATTGCACAAGAAGTTTGGGACAATATTCCATCAAAGCTTACTCTTGGAGAACCAACACCATTCCATGCTGGTTGGAAAGTGAGTAATGATAATAATGAGAAACTTGTTAAATATGATGAACAAATTGAAATTCAATTTAAGGAAATACTGAAATTAAAGGAAATTATTAACTTACAAATAGCCAATTTAAGGTCCCAAAGAATTATTGGTAGTTCATTAGAGACTGAAGTTCATATAAGTTCTAAAACTATTGAACAATTACAATCTAAAATAGGTAAAAGTGATTTAGAAGATATTTTCGTTGTTGGTAGAGTTATTATTGATGAAAACACTGATGATGAGATAATTGTCAGTAAATCTACATACCATAAATGTCCACGTTGTTGGAAACATTCAGTTGAACCTGACAGTGGTCATGAACTCTGTCATAGATGTCAATCCTGTGTATAAGAAGTGTATATAAGACATGTAAATAGAGTAAAGTAATGAATAGACGCGTCGTGTACATGTGCAAAGTCTTTCATTTGAAGTAGAAGGTTGAATATAGGTTAGTATCTACTAGGACTGCTTCTAGAGACAGGACAATGTCATTCCAGAATCAATATAACGAGTATCAACAAACCATACGTGCCTTACAGGAACACATGGCAACTATTTCATCACAAATAGCTGAACATCGTGTTGTTAGAGAGACATTATCAAAAGTACCACAAGATAGAAAAGCATGGAGATTAGCTGATACTGCAATGATAGAGACTAATGCAAAGGATGCAGGTGAAGTATTAGATGAAAAACTTAGAGGATTGGAACAATTACAGGTTAAACTTGAAGAAGAATGTCAAGGTGTTCAAAAGGAATTTGATGATTGGAAAGTTAAGAATAATGTTAAAATTGTACGTGGGTAGTGTTCATGATGATATATCTAATTTAATTTAATTAATCATTGTATATAATAGTATAATAATATAATATATAAATCTATTTTGTATCTTCAGAGGTAAAGAGGAATAAAATTACAAATATTAACCATGAAGCAATAACTGATCCAAGACCAGCTAAATAAACGTATGAATTACTATTTTCCCATGATCTACCATGTTCATCCTCTGCTAAATGTCTAACAGTGACAATATTTTCAGCTCTTAAATATGTTAAACCTGGTTTCCTATAATCGATTCTAAATGTGAAAATACCAAATTGATCAGGTAATTTACAATTAATATGATGACTACCATTTTTCAAATTTTCCATCTTTAATCTTTGGAATGGATCTAACATAATAAATTCCATTTGTAATGTTTCATTTGCAATAAATGGAACCCATTCACCATTTTTAAGTTCAACCATTGAAAATTTAACATCTGTAAGATCACCTTGTTTATAAAAATCATCTTCATCAATGAAAATAATTTCATTACCTTCATTATCGACACGTTTATGAATAAATTCATTAACTTTAATAACACTTTTCTGTTGGAAAGTCCATTGAATTATTTCATTAGTAATTTCAGGGTATTCAAATAAAACATTTTTACTACCAATCCATGTAATACGTCCATTATTACGACCTTGAAATGCAACTGCTAAATAACCTTCTAATCCTGTATGCCATGGAATATCCTTTTTAGATGATTTATCCTTAGAAAATGAAGTTCTTGATGTTTGTAAAAGAGGAATTAAGAATTCAGAATTGGAAATCAGTGCAACTGATGGATCCTTTAATGTGATATCAATACCTGTATCTTTATTTAATGATGATGAAATAATGTATTCATTTAAAAATTGATTGGTGTTGATATTAACATTAGAATCACCATTATTATTATTATGATAATCGATATATTTATAACCTTTTGGAGATGGATAGATACCAATTTCATTTAAGAATAGATTATTATCTAAATTAGTTCCATTAATACTATCACTTGTAATAATTATATTACCACCATTTTCAGCAAATGAAAGTAATGATTTATAATCGATATTAGTACCTAATGATTTAGCCTTATTTGATAAAATAACAAGATTCTTGTATAAGAGATTACCATTGATATCATTTAGTTCCAAATCATTATCATTGGCTTCAATTGAGATAAAACTTTGACCATTTGATGTAATTATATCAGTAATTGTATCAATATTGTAATCATTGTCTTCAATATCGCTATTATCGTGTATAACAACGGTATCTGCAATGAACCCCAATACAGAGGGCACTAGCAGTGATAAGAGTGTCAATGGAGATGCAAACTTCATTGTTACAGTGTACAATTCCAGGAAGAATCAGTGGTAAAAGCAGGTAAAACTACACCATATTAATCTCAAATTGAAAAATTACATGACACATGGCAACTTTCCAAATTTCATGCTTTTAACTATGGGTGATTCTTTTTTCTTCTGTTTTAGTTCTTTATACAAGGGGAATGGTAGTATAGACCGAGATACAGTACTATTACAATGATATCATCACCTTCTAATGAGGCAGCAGAGATTGCATCAACTTATGCACAATTAAATAAGGGAGAGGAAGCAGCAAGTAAAATGGAAAAATTATTAGATCAAATTGAAAGTAAAATGGAACAAATTGAACAAATGCAATTACAAATGAATATTAGTAATGTTGATAATAATGATAATGATAATGGTTTATTTGAATTTAAGAAATTAAATGATGATTTACAAAATTTAGAACGTGATATGGTTGAATTTCAAGAAAGTATGCAACTGGATTCAGCTCTTGTAAGTAAAGAGTGTTAATGGATGTTAATATATTTATTATATCTGATAGATGGTGTTTTATTGGAGAGAATAATGATTTTCAATGTATCATGAAATACATAATATCATCATTTTAGCAGATTGTTAATGAAATAGGGTCTAAATACCACACATTAACGTTAATAAACGTTACTAGTACACTTAAAGAAACACTCTACTTCTTTAAGACTTCTAATATACCTATTATATACCGATATTTAACACTAATTGTAATATAATTCAGACATTTACTGCTTAATCCTAGAACCTTACGTAACAACGGAAATTACCCAGCCTTAAAGAAACGTTGCAATGTTGATCTTCCAAGAGGTTGTTGATTCTTTTCATTTTGATGTATATTCTTTTATCAATTGATTGACAATGGGTGTCGAAGATTTAGGTGATAAGGTTGTACTTACTTCAAGTAATTCAACTGCTACAATTTTAAAATATGGTGCAACTATTATTTCATGGGAAATTGAAGGTGTTGAACAATTATGGTTATCAAATGGTGCAAAATTAGATGGTTCAAAACCTGTTAGAGGTGGTATACCCTTAGTTTTCCCAGTTTTCGGTAAATCAAATGAAAAAGGTTTTGAAAATTTACCACAACATGGATTTGCTAGAAATTCAATTTGGGAATTTTTAGGTCAAACAACTGAAAATCCTCCAACTGTTCAATTTGCTTTATCACCTGAACAAGCAAATGAAGAAATTTATTCAAAATGGGATAATGGTGATAATGATTTTACATTATTTTTAACAATTCAATTAAATAATGATAATTTAACAACTTCAATTGAAGTTACAAATAGTGATTCAATTAAATCTTGGAAATTTAATTGGTTATTCCATACTTATTTAAAAATTAATGAAATTGAAGATACTTTAGTCAATAATTTACCAGGTGAATTATGTTATGATCAAATGATTAATGAAACATACAAGGAAAGTCATCCTGCAATTGATTTTCATCAAGAATTAGATAGAGTTTATCAAAATGTTTCAACTGATAAAATTATTCAAGTTATTGAATTAGGTAAAGTTATTCATAATATTAAAAGAGAAAATTTACCTGATATAGTTGTTTGGAATCCTTGGATTGAAAAATCTTCAAATATGAATGATTTCCAACCAAAGGATGGTTATCATAAAATGGTTTGTATTGAACCAGGTCATGTTAATGATTTTGTTGAATTAAAACCTGGAGAATCTTGGTCTGCAAAGCAAATTATCTATAAAGGTGATGTAATTAAATTACAATCTATTTAATTTCATAGGAAATGTGTAAGTTTTGTATCATTAATGAATCGCTTAAGGGAACATTTATATTGCTGAAATATATCATACCAAGCAAGATAGTTATTGTATTTTGATCTTCAGTTATCAACCTTTTTTTTTCAGATTTACTATTTGTATGAAATTTATAATATTTCAAGAAATGAGTTTTAAATTTGTTAAATTTGACTTTGATTGTTTTTAGCAAATTATTTCAGATTAATTTTATTACTACTTGCTGGCCATTTTTGTTAGTTAATTTCAATACTTAAATCATTTGCTTTTATTTGTCTAGCCACCACTCAGCCAAAAAGAACAGGTACCAGACTCTTTTATTTTAATTAATTCACTGAATTTACGAATTTGTTTACTTTTCAAACAAAAAAAAGGCAGAAAATTTGGAATTACATGCATCAAACTTGCATTAAATTGTTTCTAGAAGGTATTTTAATTGTTAAAATATGCAATTTACGTTGACCTAGATGCATTTATTACTCTTTTAGGTAACTTTATTGCATGAATTTGATTGAAATATACCTCAAAAGACAGAAGACATGACACAAAAAATGACCATTTACCCAAATAGG
Source organism: Pichia cephalocereana (assembly GCA_030565065.1). Taxonomy (NCBI): domain Eukaryota; kingdom Fungi; phylum Ascomycota; class Pichiomycetes; order Pichiales; family Pichiaceae; genus Pichia; species Pichia cephalocereana. Next base: position 56,326 of record JAJMAS010000009.1, on the reverse strand, counting down.
CAATTTCTTTTTCCCAATTAGGAAGCGAAACCACTTTTTTGTATTCTAATGCTATTTTCACTAACAAATTTTACAATTATTCAAAAGTATCAATTATTACAAGTTTTGTTAGTACCAGGAAAACTATAAAAGGAGACATTGTTCCCACTTTTATGGATTTTAATTTTAACACTTTACCTTCACTTTTTTCTTTCTTTTCTTTTAGCAGTTAGACCTTTCGTTTCACTGACCATCTTAATAGCATTTGCATTTTTGCCTTTTGCTTATATTTTTATTTTCCTGAATTTTTTTCATTGTTGAATTTCCCAATTATTTGCTTTTTTTTGTTAGCTTGCTATTAAATTTGCTTTTTGCTTGAATTTTTTTATTATAAAATGTCTTCCACTACTTTTGTTTCCTCTGATGATGAATCACTTAATTATTTATTTGAAGAATCTTTATCTGATAATACCACTACTACTTTTGAAAACGCAAACTTATCAACTGATGATGATGATTTAACACCTGATGAAATCGCTTATATTAATGAACTTTATGAAGAACTCGAAGAACCTGTAAAAGAAGAACAAGATAAAGAAATGGAAATTGTTACTATTTCTGAATCTACTAATAATGATACTACTACTGATTTAACTGCAGCTATTAGTGATATCAATGCAGATTTAGAAGAGTCTGAATATTTGAACTTTGATTTGGGTAATTCTCCATTTGCTCCGGGTGAAGAAATTTACACTATGGAAACTGGTTTAAATGAACTTGATTTAGACCAAGCAATTGCTTTTCTTAATGAAAATGAAACTGTCGTTGAGCCAACAGATGATGTGTCTGAGTTATTATTTAACTCAGAACCTGAAATTGTTAATATTTCAGTTCAAACTGAGTTAGAACAACCTTTTTCACTACCAAGTAATGAAAATTCATTAATTCTCTCTGATGAAGAGCTTCAAAATATTCTTGATAATTTTGATGTTGAAGCAGTGTTTAACAATACTAATGATAATAATGTTGCTGAAATTGATTATCCACAAACTTCAGTTAATATGTCTCAATTAGAAATGGTTCCACAAAATGTTGCTTCTATTGAAATGAATACAGAAACTTCTATTTCTGAGGCAGTTTTTGCTGTTCAACAAAGAAACTTAACTCAAGAAAGCTTTGCAAATAAACCACATAAAGTTACAATCAAAAGAGTTATGCCTGTCTATACAAGTCTTTCATATGATAGAGCAGATAGATACTGGGAAGTTATTGTTTCCAATCCAGCTTTTAAAACTTTGGCTAATAATGAAAGCCAAATGATGAGAGCAGTTGGTGGTTATGCTATTGATACATCAATCATTAAAAGAAATGTAGTTGCTTCGTTACTGCCAAACTATGTCGACATCAGTGATTTTGAAAATTTCCATGATAAAGATGGTTGGAACTATAAAGTTAATAAAAGACGTGCTTTTGATGATTATATTTCTCTGAGATGGTGTAATCAAAAGCAAAACTTTTATCAACCACTTGTTATCAGATACAAGAAAGTAAATGGTTCAAAGAAACCAATTACACAAAATTTATGTCCTTATTGTCCTTATACTAAAGGTATGGATTTGAACACTATCTTTCATAGTGTTGATGATTCCTCTTACATGCATCATGTTTGTAAAGATCATGGTGTTTATACTACTGGTAATGAAATGCCAATTCCAGTTTTTGGTAAAACTGCAAAAGGTTTAGTTGCAGTTTGTGGAATTTGTGGTAATACAAGTAATCTTTCAGTTGATGTTCATGCAGATAATCTGAATAATTGTCTGATTTCTTATTTTAGACATTGTTTTGATAAACATAAAAATAAGAGACAAAATAGAGATGCTGGTGAAATCAAACGTGAAGCTCAAGAGATTAAGGCTAATAGACACAATTTAATTATGGAAAACTTAGTTGTCTCTAAAGTTTAATATTTAAACTAAATTATACCCTACATTTTATATTTATTTACCTTTTTTATTTTGTATTTCCTGTTTGTAATATTTAAAAAAAATAATTAAAAAAAATCTATCTTGTAGTTGTGAATTGTTTTTTTCTAGACCCAAGGAATTTATGTGAACTATATACTTAAATTCTTGTTTAGTATCAAATACCTTACCATCATAATCAGTATAAAATTAATGTCACCTGAGTTGCTACTACCAAGTTTCCTATTGTAATTTTAACTATTTTTATTACTCTTGAATGGTTGTAAAACTAATAATATACCGAATCTATTAATATTATAAAACTTAATCTCTTTATCATCTAATATTGATATATAAAGTGATTCAGTTTCTGGTTTGAAATTACCCCTCAGTAATTTATCATTCATCTACATTATCATTATTAATCTCTCATCATGTCTAGTTTTAAACATTGGTTTTCTACTTTTATTAAGTATTTTCTATAAATTATCATCAATTATACCATTATTATTACTAGCATGTTTTTAATTTTTTTTAATTTTTTGAAAGAATTTAGAGTTTTTGAAAATAAAGATTCTTTAATAATTTGTAAAATTTTACAAAAATTCTAAATCACGTGACCACAAAAGTAGCGGAAGAAGGATAACCGTAAAAAATTATTTTTTGTAAAAGCCTGGCTAGCTCAATCGGTAGAGCGTTTGACTCTTAAGTATTGATATTTAATTAATAGCAATCAAAAGGCTGCGGGTTCGAGCCCCGCGTTGGGCTTAATTTTTTTGACATTTTTTATTACTTAGAGTAGTATTATAGCAAATTATTATTATGCTTTCTGTTCCTACATTTTTATTGATTAAATCATCATGAAAAAATTATTAAGCAAAAGTGTATTTTAACAAGTTATAAATTATTTATAGAATAAAAATTATCTAGTATTAATGAATATTATTTAGCAATTTCTGGGTAATCAATTGATAAATCTTCAATTTGATATTGAGCAGATGTTGTCCTGTTCAAATTATCACTTCTTACTGATGATTCTGATTTATATGTAGCTTTAGCTTGTTGTTCAAGATCAAAATTCTTTTCATCAACCACCTTCTCCTTTTTATTTTCTTCTTGAACAATTTTAGTTGTATCCTTAATAACAAAAACCATCAATAAAACAACAAAGGCATGAAATCCAATCATAACATAAAGAACGGTTCTAAACTTCTTTTGAATATAAGATTTTTCCTCAAATGTATTAGCAATAGTTAAATTACCTGTAATTGAAGGAACCAACGCATTTCCAACACTTAATAAAACTTGACCACCTGTTTGAAATATACCATTAACAACACCCTGTAAATGAAGTGGAGTACATTGAACAACCAATGGCATATAAATATTAAAATACATGTTAACACCATAACCATACATAAAATATGGAATGAAGTTATATTTCCAATATGAGTTGACGGTATCAAATTTAGTACGAGAGAACCAAATCATACTAGCTAATGAAAGAACAGATGAAATTATAAACATTTTCTTGTAACCAATTTTCCTATAATAAGAATCACGATAAACAAATGCACCAAATACTAAACCAATTGACAAAGGGAAAGCTTTGACAGCAGCAATAATTGGAGGTTCATGATCAATAAGTGTAAATGTTTGAACACCAATAGCAGTAATCATAGCAGTTGTTGCATAATATGTACCACAAATAATTAGGAATGGAAAAAAATTTGGAATTTTCAGAATTTCAGGTGGAAATAGTAAATCAACTTGAAGTTTCCAATTATAGGACCTATCTTTGTCATCATGTTTCTTTTGATATTCCTTAATGTATAATAACTCATATAGTAGAGCAGATGTAAAGGCAAAAAAACCAACAATAAAAGGTGCAATTGCTTTTGGAGATTTCCAATTATCACCACCTTCAGTCAATCCTAAAATCATCAATAAACAACCAGCTATAACTAAGAAAGCAGCAACAAAATCAATGTTCTTCATTTTTAATTTATTATGACCTTCAGTTTTTTTGATAGGAATAATTAAAAAGATGAGTGCAATATGACAAATAAATGCATAAGCAAAGACAAAATAAAAGAAACCTTTATAACCAATGTTAGTTTCTGAAAATGCACCACCAAAAACAACACCCAAACCTAATGTAGCAGTCATTACAAGAATCAAACCAACAATTATAGAATTTAAATACTTAACCAATGGACCCGTAAAATAATTTGCTGCTAAAGCGATAGTTGATGGAATCAATGATGATGCACCAATACCTTGAATAGCTCTGAATACGATAAGTGCAACAATTGAAGTATGTGGAATAGTAGCACAAATAAGTGCTGAAACCCAGAAGACACCCAATCCAATTAAATAAAGATTATGAGGTCCAATAATATCTGAAATCTTACCTGAAATCATAATGAATGAACCTAATGTAAGTGCATAACCTGATAACACCCAAGTTGCAGTTGATGAATCAGTGTTAAAACGTTTTTGGATATCAGCAGCCATTGTTAAAGAGGATGATGAATTTAAATTATCTAATGCAGTAGCACATAGAATCAAACCAAAGACAACAAAGACATTCCTTTTCTCTTCCGGAACGACAGTTCTTGCCCATGTAAATGCTTTAACAATTGGATCAAAAATCATTTGTATTTGTGATTACTTGTTTTCTTTTTACAAAAAGAGAAAGAGAAAATTGGAAGTAAGTTTTCCTCTACTACATTCCATACTTTAGAGGAGTAGCCTTTAATTTATACTAACCTGATCCAACACCATCAAGAGCACACATAAAGAGAGAGCATTTGTAATCTATTTCCCAAAAGGGAGCATATACATATATCTTCATGAGATAAATTTGTAATTCATTTACCAAAAGGGAGCAAATTCTGTTAATATTAGATAGATTTGTCATCTATTTCCCAAAAGGGAGCATGTATTCTTTCAAAGATAGATTTGTAATCTATTTCCCAATTGGGAAACAAAGTTTTTTCAATTTTCATGTTGGGAGCCCAAATATTGTCAGGGCGTATATACGACACTGCTGACGTATAGTCCATATCTCAGGCTAGGGAATTGGCCATGAGCGAGGTATTGGACGTCGAGTGTTGTTGACTACAACCGACAAATATTATACTACTATTTATACTATACTATTTATAGATCCTTATATAAGAACAAGTAATACACTTATCCCTCACCTAAGCTATAGAGCGTGTCACAAATATTATATTCCGAAACAATGCTGTTTATCTCCAATGTTTTCTTATGGCAGGGGGGCAGAGTCAGTAGATTTTTGTATTGCGAACAATAGAATGCTGATAATTGTGTGTTATTATTATCCATAGTTTCTAAACAATTGTTGGAACATATTATTTCCTGTATAAAGCCCTTCTGTATTGTACAGCTTTGTTTTGCATTACGTAAACGTCTGGCCAAGTCAGAAACAATATATACTTTGTTAACCATTAGGAATATCTAACAAAATATTACTAAACACTAGTACTAAGTAGTAAGTTTATTAATATTAATTTTGTTTTAAAATATAAAAATGTAAATATAAGAAATTAGAAATTAAAAAATAGAAACTAAAAATCATAAATCAAAAGTTATGATATAGATGTATTTTTATTAGAAATATTAAAGCTTTCAATTAATGATTTTGAATTGACTTGAACTCCTTCCTGTTTTTCCAAATCATTACTATGATTAATCTCATCATTCTCATCAACTGTTTTATCAACTATTTCTTCTGATACTTCAGATACATTTTTAGTTGAATCTTTTGTAAAAAATACCATTAATAATACAACAAAGGCATGAAATCCAATAATAATGTAAAACACAGTTCTAAATTTATTTTGAATAGCTAATTTTTCTTCAAATGTATTAGCAATGGTTAAATTACCTGTAATTGAAGGAACCAAAGCATTACCAACACTTAATAAAAGTTGACTAGCAGTTTGGAAGATACCATTCACAAGTCCTTGTAAGTGAAGTGGGGTACTGGAAATAATACAAGGGAAGTAAATGTTAAAAAACATATTAATACCATAACCATATAAGAATAATGGAACAAAATCATATTTCCAATAAGAATTGGCAGTACCAAATTTTGTACGTGAAAACCAGATAACTGTACCCAAAGTAATTGCAGCTGATAAAATAAACATATTTTTATATCCAATCTTTCGGTAATATGAATCACGATACAAAAGTCCACCAACAACTAAACCAACAGATATAGGAAATACTTTGAGGGCTGCAATAATAGATGATTCATGGTAAATCAAAGTATATGTTTGAACACCAATAGACATTTGCATAACAAATGTTGCATAATAAATACCACAGATAAAAAGGAAAGGATAGAAGTTTGGAATTTTCAATAGGTCAGGTGGGAATAACAGATCAACTCTAAGTTTCCAATTAGAGGACTTATCCTCATTTTCATGTTTCTTTTGATATCTTTTAATGTATAATGATTCATATAGTAATGCAGAAATGAAAGTAAAAAATCCAACAATTAATGGAGCAATTGCTTTTGCTTTTCTCCAATTTTCACCACCTTCAATTAATCCTAAGATCATTAATAGACAACCAACAATAACAAGAAATGCGGCAACAAAATCAATATTCTTCATTTTTAATTTATTATGATCATCAGTTCTTTTAATTGGCATAATTAAAAAGATGAGTGAAAAATGAACAACAAAAGAATAAGCAAAGACCAAGTAAAAGAAACCTTTATAACCTAATTTAGTTTCTGAGAATGCACCCCCTAAAACACCACCTAACCCTAATGTAGCAGTTAAACAAACAATCATTAATGCAATCATACTATTCAAATGTTTAGCTAAAGGACCACTGAAGTAATTAGCTGCCATAGCAATAGTTGAAGGAATTAAAGAAGATGCACCAATACCTTGAATAGCTCTGAAGACAATCAAAGGAACAATAGAATTATATGGAATAATTGCACAAATAAGTGAAGAAACCCAAAAGATACCCACACCAATCAAGTAAAGATTATGAGGACCAATAACATCTGAAATTTTACCAGAAACCATAATAAATGCACCTAAAGTAATAGCATAACCTGATAACACCCAACTTGCAGTTGCTGTATCAACATTAAATTTTTCTTGAATATTAGCTGCTAATGTTAATGCAGATAATGAACTTAAATTATCCAATGATGTACCACATAAAATAAGTGTGAACACAAAAAAGACATTCCTTTTCTCTTCAGGGACAACAGTTCTTGCCCATGTAAACGCTTTAACTAATGGAGTAAAGATCATTAAGTAGTGAATTATAATATTTTATTTGGAGTCAAGTAAGACAAGACATAAAAGTGAAAGTATATTTTTCATAGGAAAAAATATGGAAATTAATACTTACTTTTATACTAAATAATTTTTGATATAACATAACCACATATGGTGGAAGATTAATAATCATAAGAAAAAGAAAAACCCTTATAGGAAATAGATCTGCTTTTATTGTAGGGTCCGTCGGAAATACTTTTTCCTACCACGTAATTACAGCCTTATTTCCGTTCTCCGCCCATTTTTCTTAATCTCCTTTTTTACCCGTTTAGGCATTTTTCTTATCTATACTGGTTGAATAATTTATTGTTTATTTATGTATTAAATTATAAAAATAAGTTAAAAAAGTACTTATATATATCGAATATTTCAAACTTTATGTGCATGAGGGAGATCAACTTCTTCAGCACTTGAATCAGTGAGGACGTCTTCATCAGCCAAATTACTTCTTGGTCCATGATAATGCTTATATTTATATGTGAAAAAGAAAATGACTGATAATACCCAAAAACCACCAGTTATAACAACACAATAATTCATTGTAGTTTTATCAACAACTTTAGATGCTGGGAAACAAACTAATATCATGATAAATGCACCCCAAGAACATGCAGTCCAACCAATAATTTTTGAAAATAAATCACCTGTATAGAATGAACCTCTAACAAATTTATTTTTACCATAAGTAAGTCTAAGTAAGATAGGAGTACACCAAGCAAAATAATTACCCAAAACACCCATCGAGAAAAGAGCACTTGAAGCAGCTGGACCAGCTAAACATAAACATCCAATTAATAAAGCTGTACCACAAGCTAATATAATTGCTCTTAATGGAACTTTCATTTTTTGATTAACAATTTTAAAAAATCTTGACATTGGTAAACCATCATCTCTTGCAAAAGCCCAAATTTGTCTTGAGACAGCAGTAAGAACTGAACATCCCATAAGCCATTGACAAGCTGCCATTAATGACATAAAAGCAATTGCCCATTTTTTACCCAAGGAATCATAAATAACTTGTGCCATTGGGAAACCAGTATTAGTGCTCAAAACACTTGCAACATCAGGATTCATACAAGCAGTTGTACAAATTATGATGAAGAAACCTAAAAATCCACAAACTGTAATTGAACCACAAATACCAATTGGAACACCATATGAAGCATTTTTAGCCTCTTCTGACATATGAACACATGAATCAAAAGCACCAATTGTCCAAACAGCTGTCATGAATGAAAGACAAAATTGCCAACCTTTTGGCCAATCTGAGAAATTATCAACTTGACCGAAAATAAAACCACCGTTATTAAATTCACCTCTATTGATTTTAGTTCCAATTGGTAATGCGATAAGAAATAAAATTAATAGACCTGTATGACAAATTGATGAAACAGTTTGTAATAAGGCAACATTTTTTGAAGATAAACATGAAGCAAGAGTACCAAAAACGACACAAGCTGCGAAAACTCCATATGTTTTACCATCAGTTATTTCAAAACTACCATCATGAGATAAATAAACAGCAGCTAAAATTTCCTCTGCATTACCATAAAAAACTGAAACACAACCTGAACAAAGAGCTAAAGAATTTGAAATACCAACAATGAAAGATAATGGAACTTTCCAAGAATCTGGTGCATAATAGAAAGTCCAATAATATAAACCACCAGAAGTTGGAATTGCACTTGCTAATTCTGACATTGCAATTCCAACAATTAAAATAAAAAAAGAGGCAATTGCCCAAGACCAAAGTGCACCTGCAGGACCAGCAGTAAGTGCACTACCTAAAAGAGATGCAACTGATGGTAAAATACCCATAATTGAATAAGCAATACCGAAAATTTGGAAAGTTGAAAATCTTCTCTTTAATTCTTGTTTATAACCAATTTCAGCAAGTAAATCATCATCATTTACAGCTGTTTGTGGATCAATTTCTCTAACATTTGAAGCAGTTGAAGTAATTTCATAAATTCTCGTTTGAGCTGATGTTATAGGTGAAAAACCTGTAGATAACTTTGTACTCATTTTTTTAAAAGTTTACTTTGTAAATGAAGACTAAATAAATGGATTATACTACATACAAGAAGAATAAGTGTTAGTTATATATAGAGATGCTGATAATGGTAGATAAGGAATTATAAGCTAATAGCATATTTTTGACAGGTTACTGATAAGATAAAGCATATGTCATATAAAAATATACATAAGATTTATTCAGATAATATTAATTTTCAATAAGTACATGTGCTAATAGACCTCTTATCAGCAAATCAACAATAGATACATTTATTCATGTGTCTAGAACAATAAATATTATGTCATTAAAAAAGATAATGTAACTAATTAACAGCTACACTTGCCTATTATAGTTGTTTAATCCTTAAATATTGTAATAAGAACGCCTTAGATACTTAAACAAGCAAAAATAACGATAAGTAGTTGTTTATGGGCGAGATTCAGTGATAAAGATAAGAGATTACGGGGTAGGATTACGATATTTGGATTAATTATACATTATGGAGATAAGAAAATAGGATTACGTAATATGATAATTTATTTTTTTATTTCACAGTGGCGAAATTTTAGTTTTCTTTGTTTTTTATTATTGGGTGGATGGTAGGTGTTCTTTTTTTATTTTTTTGCTTTGGTGTTTGAGTTAGGTAATAGTTAATGTAGATAATGACATTGGTATGTATATTGTTATTATAGAGTATACTAACCTTTACTTTCTTAAATATTTTTATTGATTTTTCACATTGAAAATCTTCTTTTCATAAATTGGAGTTTATTTTCACTGAAAATTTACTTTAGTTATTCAATTGTTTGTATTTTTTCTTAAGACTTTACCCATTTATTACTAACATATTTACAAACAGGATATCAAATTTACAGTTATTAAATATAAGTATCCATAGAGTTATACTTATCTTAATATCTTTATATTTGTGGCAAAACCGAGTTCATTAACATGAAAATTCAAAATTTTTTTTCACATCTTGTTACGTAATCCAAAAATTATTTTTATTGGGAAATCAACAATTACCTAATTAGGAAAAATAATCAAATAGGGCATCATTCAATAATATAATATAGTAAAGAAAGATGACTTTAAATGATGGAATTGCCCATTTAGTTGAATGGGGGAGAGAGGAATCTTTGCTTTTTACTGACTTTTTGTTAGTATTTAGAAGATTCCCCTTTTCTAATTGTTTTATTTTCACTTATTCCATCCCCTTTCTTTCCATTTCTTTACTATTTTGTGTCATATTTTGTTTTATTTCATTTGATTTATTTCATTTACTGCCACAAAGTAACGTTGCATCTACCCCGGTTTATTATTTACTGGATCCCCATATATTTTAATTAGAAAGTTTCCTAACTATTAGAAAGTTTTCCCCAAAACCTATATTTGACTCGAATCTTATAAATTAAAGTATTAGTAAGTATATCATTGAAGCTTAATAACTGCTAACAATTAAAACATTTTACTAACTGTTGAAACATTTAATTATTTCTAGCTTACTGAATTTCTCAGAATGCATTTATCATCTGATAAATTTAAGGTTGATAACCAACCATCATTAATTGATGTTGCTTCAACCGCTTTAGTTCTTCAAGGAACTGCTCAATTTATTGATGCTCTTAATTCTAAATTTGCTAATATGAAAGAATCTGATACTTTTAGAAAAGCAGAAATTAATCTTAAAGGACAAGCTTTGTTAATGTATCAATGGTCTTTAACTAGATATTGTATTGAAAATCCATTAAGAATGAAATATATTAGAGATGATGTTTTCGATATTACTGTTGATAATTTTGTTATTGAAAAAGAAGAAATTCAAAAGTATATTGCAGATCCAAAATTCTTATGGAGATTCTCTCTTAGAAATTATCAATTCTTTGTTACTTTCTTCAAGTCTAGTAAGAAATCAACTTTTTTCTTTAGTAAATTTGAAACTGCTGATATTGATGATAGTCCACTAGTTGACTATATTAAACCAATTAAAAATTATGTTAAGGATAAATTCAAGAAATCAGTTAATCTTACTATTACCTCAACCAGAAAACCTTATTATTTTGATATCAATTTAATTACTGATTTTATGAAAAAACATTTTGAATCTATTAATGAATTTAAAACTTCAGAATTTTTATATTCTGATGATTATTATTTACATGAAGTTCAACCTGATGCAACTTATGAAGATTTTGTTTGTCACCTTTTATGTGGTCAAACAAAAAATTATGTCTCTCCATTATTAACATGGCACAATGAACATAAAGATACTTCAACTAGTTTTAAATCAACAAATTCTAAATATGCAAAAAGAGATACTATTATGAATTTTAAAACTGCTGCTTTAAAAAATAAGATCTTTTCAAATTTAAGAAATGATGTTGATTTAAGTGTTTATGAGGCTGATACATCATTTAGATCAATTAAAACTGTTAATGCACGTATTATTCCTCAATCACCTGCTTCAATTAAAGCAGATAAAAAGACTTTCTTAGCTGTCAACAAGAATGTCTCCCCTGTCAAAAAATCAATTAAAACTTTTGAAACTGTCAATTCAAAAGCTATTAATTCAAAACCTGTTATTTTAAAATCTGTTAATTCCAAATCTGTTAATTCCAACTCTGTTAATTCAAGTATTTATGATACTCCTACTAAACCATTATGGTCTAGTAATGTTAATACTGATAATCAATCAACACCAATTAAATCATCATTAAATTTCAACGATGATGATTCAATGTTAACATTATCACCTACAAAACCATTAGTTTTCAAAAGTAGATCCAATGTATCTACACCATCACCAACTAAACCTTTAGTGTTTAAGAATAATTCCAATTTATCATCACCATCACCAACCAAACCTTTATGCTTAGTTGGTAATCCATCAACTCATTCTACTCCAACTAAACCACTTAATTACCCATCATCACCAACATCAATTAGAAATTCACCAAAAATCTACAAAAAGACCAAGGGAATGAAAAAGGATGAAGTTGTTGTTAAAACACCAGAGCATTTATTACATGCATATGAATTTATTTTCCCTAATAAGGGACAAAATCCAACTTTAAGACTTGAATGTATTAAGGAAATTTTAGAACATAAGAAAAAAAGTTGTCATACAACTCATAGACTTTATCATACTGATTGGCTTCATGAATATCTTATGAGTATTAATACAATTGAAAGTCAATTTTATAAATTTGCATTGAAAACTTTTGGTTCTAAATGTCATGTTAATTATTTTAGATTTGATGATATTTATGGTGTATCAGTTAGAACTGGTTGGTCAATTCCATGTCCAACAAACGTAAAAGTTCAAATGGCTCAAAACTTTGTTTATAGTCTTTATCATGATACTGATGAAGCAAGAAAGATATTAAAAGAGTCTTATAAAAATAATAAAGCTGGATATCAATTACATTATAATCCAACTATAACTATTAATAAATCATTAAAAGTTAATAATCTTAGATATGATAAATCATATGCTGTTAAAGTTGGTAAAAAAGGATTTAATTTTTCAGCATTTTTTGATCCAAAACAATTAAATTATAATTATAAATCAACTAATAATACAATTGAATCTTCATTATCAAATAATTCAAATTTTAAATTATTTCATATTAATAAATTTAGAGAATTTCAAAAAAATTGTACTTTAGGTAAAGATTATACTGGATTTAATGATATTGTCAATTCATTAACAACTTCAATTTTAGATGGTGCTGAATCATTTGATGAATTAAAGAAAGAAGTAATTGATGAATTAAAGAAAGAAGTAATTGATGAATTAAAGAAAGAAGTAATTGATGAATTAAAGAAAGAAGTAATTGATGAATTAAAGAAAGAAGTAATTGATGAATTAAAGAAAGAAGTAATTGATGATGTTGGTGATACTGTTAATAATACAGTTAATGATACTGAAGTTACCAACGATGAAGTCATTAATGATGTTGGTGATTCTATCAATGATACAATTGATAATACTGAAGTTACTAATACTGAAGTTGTTAATGATGATGAAATTGTTAATGAAGTTGCTAAAGTTGCTAATGAAGTTATATCATCTGAATCTGATAATGATTTTAATGTTCAATCAAGTCCTGAACCTGATACTAATGTAATTGTTATTCAATCAAGTTTATCTGATCTTGAACCTGATATTGAATCAGCTAATGTTGTTGTTGAAACTAAGATTGATTATAAAATCACTAATGATGAAGATGTTGATGAAGATGAAGAAGAAGAGGAAGAAGAAGAAGATGTTGGAAATGAAAATAAAGTTATTAATGATGAAGTTGAAATAAAACAATCTGATCCAATAATTGTTGAACATATTCCTAAACCTGCTGGCGGGTTAAAGAAAGATTCAACAATTAAGAAAAATGTATCAGTTAATTTCTCTAAATCTAATAAACTTTATGAAATTTCATATGAAGATGTTGATGTTGATGTTGATGAAGAAGATGAAGAAGATGAACCTGAAGAAGAAGAAGAAGATGATAGTTATCAAGATGATACTGAAGGATGTGAAAATGAAATTAAGAAATTAACTAAACAAAATACTAAATTAAATGGGGTTTCTGAATATAGAAACAATAAAAACAAGAACAATTATCAAAATGATTACAATGATGCATATAAGGACAATTTAATTCAAACCAATGATTCTATTAAATTATTTGCTCCAAGAGAATCAATTAATAAAAAAAACCCAACTAAAATTAATGATAATACTAATAAGAATATTAATAATAATAGTAATGAATTTGAAAATATGAATATTAATTCCAATTTAGGTTGTCAAAATTCCAATTCTCCTCCAATTCCAATTACAATTCCAAATAACTCTCATAATAAAAATGTCAATAATTTCTTTAGTAAGTTATCCAAGAATAAAAACATTAAAAAACTTACTAAGAATAAATATTATAAAAAATATGAGAAAAATTTCAGTACAATTTATTCAACTACTAAAGATTACATTGATGAAGTTAAATCCACATACCAAACTAGTTCCAAATACGACATCAGTGATACTTTTGTAGATGAAAGAATTTTACGTGAAATGGATGAATGTTGTAAATTTAGAGAATAAATTATATTTAAGAATATAATTGATAAGAGTGAGAGATTGATGAGACCATAAAGAATAGGAAGAAGTATAGATATTTTTCAAGATACATTATTATTATTATTAATATTAATATTAGTATTATTATTAGTTTCAATTGGTTTTTTTTTATTAATTGATTTTTTTGGCATGAATGATTTAATAGAATTTATTGCATGAAGACAATATATTTTCACATTATAAAATATATTGAAAATAGGATTCCCCAAGTAATAGTAGTAATAATAAATTAGTTAATTTCAATTAATTCATTTTACAATTTCAATTCAATTCAATTCAATTGATCAGTATTTCATTTCATTTTAGGAGATGGTTTAAAAGGGCAAGGTAAGTAGTAGCAACTGAGGTAGTATAGTTGATGTATTTTAATTAATTTTAAGTTATAGTTATAAGAATAAAAAAAAATAAAAAAGAAAAAAAAAAATAGAAAAGTTTAAAAAAATAGAAAAAAAAGAGACCAAAAAGTCATTGCTTAATGAGAAGATGGGTAGTGAAAGGAGGATTTTGAAAGGTGATACTGAAAAAAGATAATTGTAAGTGATTAATGATTAACAAATATTGGTGAATGATTGAAAGATTAATGATTAACGGATAGATGATTAACAGAAAAGAAAAATAGATTTAACAGGTCTAAGAATTAATAAAAAAAACCAGAACAACCAGACTTTTTTGACGGGGGGTTGAAGTTGTTCTACTATTTCCATTGAGAGTGCTTAGACCCAGTATTTGACAGATGCTGGGAGCTACGGTGGGAATCTATTGCTTATATAGTTTGTGTAATTTGTATTTAAATATTTAAAAAAATAGATGTAAAATCTTACGTAATGCGCTTTGTAAATTTTGTTGAGATTTTGGTGATGGCAAAGTTTTGATGTTTATTATAGGTGTTTTCTTTTGGTTTTGGTGTTGGATTTCTGTAAGGATAGAGCTTTATAGGATGTCAGGAGATCATTTAGTGGGAATATCAAATACAGATAATATAGGGACACAAGTTACTTTGTTCCCAGTTGATCCATTACCTACTAGTAAGCAAGAAACTAATTTCATTGAAAATAATAAAGTACTGAAGAATGAACATCAATTTACGTATGTAAATATCAATGGATTGAATAATCAAGGTGTTAAACAATTGGAGAGAATCAAGATGACATTTGAGAGTGATTTATTAGATGAAATTAAGTATATTTTAAACCTTTTAATTGTTTTATCTAATAATAATCCTTCTAAAATTGATTTAAAGAATGAATATTCATTTCTGATTGATTATCTTTTAAAATATTTGGAAAGTTCATCAATTGAATTAGATATTAAGATAGATTGTTTTTTAATTATTAGAAATTTAATTCAAAATGTTGATAATTGTCAAGTTTTAAGTGTTAATAAGAAACTTAGGGAAATTATATTAAATTTTTTAAATATTTATGATAATTCTATTGAATATTTAAATTTTTTTGAAAATGATCAATATAAGGAATTAATTAAATATTCATTAGATACAATTGAAAATATTTCATCATATTTAAGTCCAATTAGGGCAGATGATTTAATTTTTAATAAATTAATTCATATTTTCAAAGTAAATAATGATAAAAATAATTCAATTACTATTTTAAGATCTATAAGTAGATATCTTTATGGTACATCATCCAATAATACATTTGAGAATAATAATAACTTCAATAATAACAATAATAATAATAATAATAATAATAATAACTCTAACAATATCAATACAGATGCATCAGTTTTAATTGATGATGAATTTTTAAACAAAACATTAGGATTTTTACTTTTATTAAGTAATAATAATTCAATTGATGATGAAATTATTTTAACATCATTAGATTTTTTAATTCAATATTTATCAATTAAGGAAGAAAACTTAAATAAATTAATTAATGATGATTTAAATAGAAAATTAATTTTAGAGAAACTTTTACCATTATTAATGATTTATAAACAAAATTATAAAACTGAATTTAATAGTCAAAATTTAAATTATCTTAGATTATATAAGAGAATTGAGAAAACATCAAATTTCAATACTAAAATACCTATAATAACTGAGGAAAATCCATTAATGAAGGAATTAAATTTACTTAATGAACCACAGAGAGCAACTGCATGGTTAAGATGTTGCTTTAAACCTAATAAATTAGCCAATATAACACAAATTGAACTTTGGAGAGCATATGAGAGTCAATTTAATAAAATTAAATTATTACCAGCAGTTGAATTTATTAAAAATGTTCAATTTGCATTCCCACAAAGTAAGGCAAAAGTAATTCAATTACCAAATAATGAAGGTAGAAAATTTATAATTGAAGGAATTGAACCAAGATTAGAAATTTTAAATATTGAAAAGGGTAAAAATGAAGCATTAGTTAATTATAATTATAATTATAATAATAATACATTAACTAATAATTCATCTAAATATTATAAACCAGAATTAAAGGAAAGTGAACAAGTGGAGATTGAGAAATTTAATTATGGATTTAATGATTATCTTAAATTAAATGATATTAATATAAGTACATGTCAATTAATTAAGGAAATTTTAAATTATCCAATAGGTGTTGAATTATTGAAGAATCATAAATCTGAATTTGTACAAAACTTCATATACGTTCCTGACTTACTTAACTACATCTATAATGATATCATTGATGTTCTATAAGTAGGTGTTGTTTATAAATTGTATAATTAAAAGAAACTTATTGTAATGTAATTTATTATGTAATGTAAGAATTTCCATTTTTCAGTGCCAGTGGTACCATTATTATATTAAATTGTGGTTGTATCTTCAAGGTCTTTCTTTTAGTAGAGTATATTAGACTTACAGTAGAGTAATTAGGAGTATCCAATGTCATTCTCATTACCTGCATCTTTGGCTAAGATAAGAGTTTCACGTATACATCATACATGGGCCAATACATTTCAATGTTCACCACAATTTTATTTCCAACCAAAAACAATTGATGATATTTATGAAATTGTTAATAATGCACGTAAATTCAATAAGAAATTAATGATTGTTGGATCAGGTCATTCCCCCTCTGATTTAACTATAACTTCTAATCCAATTAATGAATGGTTAGTTAATTTAGATAAATATAATAAATTAATTAGTGAAAAAGTTTCACCTGATGGTAAATTTACTGATGTTACAGCTCAATCAGGTATGAGAGTTTATGAATTAAATGAAATTTTGAAAAATAAAGGTTTAGCATTACAAAGTTTAGGATCAATTAGTGAACAATCATTAGCAGGTATAATTTCAACAGGTACTCATGGTTCATCACAATATCATGGATTAGTTTCAAATCAAATTGTTAATTTAAAATTAATTAATGGTATGGGAGAATTAATTAATTGTAATGAATTTGAAAATGTTGAAATTTTTAAAGCTGCTTGTCTATCATTAGGTAAAATTGGTATTATTGTTGAAGTTACATTTAGAACTGTTCCAAAATTTCAAATTAAATCAATTCAAGAAGTTATTAATATTGAAACATTAATTGAAAAATTTGATTCAATTTGGACATCTGATGAATTTATTAGAGTTTGGTGGTTCCCATATACAAAGAAATGTATTCTTTGGAGAGCAAGTAAAAGTAATGAACCAATTAGTGAACCAAGAAAATCTTGGTATGGTACATTTTTCGGTAGATTATTTTATGAATCATTATTATATATTTGTGTTAAATTTTTACCAAAATTAACACCAATTGTTGAAAAATTTGTTTTCAGTAGACAATATGGTTTGATTGAAACATTTAATAAAAATGGTGATATTGCAGTTCAAAATTCTGTTGATGGTTTAAATATGGATTGTCTTTTCCATCAATATGTTGATGAATGGGCATGTCCATTAGTTAGTGGACCTGAAATTATTAGATTATTATCAAAATCAATTGAAGAAGGTAAAGATAGTAATAAATTTTATGTTCATTCACCAATTGAAATTCGTTGTTCAAATACTACATTACCAAATTATGAAAATGGTAATAAACAAGATTTATCGAAAAGAGAATTAATTAATAAAGGTCCAATTTATGGTAATACCGTTAGACCATATTTAGATACAACACCTAAATTAAATTATGTTCCATTGGATAAAATTACAAATAGTCAATTAACACTTTATATTAATGCAACTATTTATAGACCATTTGATTATAATACTGATTATAAAGAATGGTTTCATATATTTGAAGAAATTATGGAAGCAGCAGATGGTAAACCTCATTGGGCAAAGAATTATGATAATTCTATTGTAACTAAGGAGAAAATGATGGAATGGTATGGTGATGATTTAATTAAATGGAGAGAAGTTAGATCAAAGATGGATCCAAATGGTGTTTTCCTTTCAGGTAAGGAATGGTTAATTAGAAATGGTATTGTTGAAGAAGATGTTTTAAGTGGTAAAGAAGTTAAGGAAAGTAAATCTAGTGATAACTCTGTTGAATAGGGTTGTTTAGAATCAATTTACAATTACTGTATATAGATATAGATATAGATATAATTAGACCTTTAGATGATATACAAAGACCTTATTATATTATACAACGCGTATGACATGTATTTTCATGTTTTGTTTCATGTAGTTCTTTTCTCTGTTTTTTCTCTGTTTTTTGGTGTTTATACCGTGTTTAATTGAGATATTTGGAGTAGTGGAGGAGTATAATGTCATCTCCATTTGCCATTTTGGATCGTCAGAAGAAAAAGAATGGTTCAAATGCTATTTTTTCATCACAACCATCAAATAATCAACAATTGAAAAGATCATCATCTGCATTATCTGCATCATCTTCAGTTTTTGGGAATGTTGTAACATATAAACCATCAAAGGAGGCTTTTAATGTTGAAGCCCCCACTAGGGAACGAAATACAGAAAGAAAACCTGTAAGATCATCATTAAGTTCAGTTTTAAAGGCCCAATCTAAATTTTCTGGTAAATCATCAGTTGTATCATCAAAAGCAATATCATCTATAATTAAAAAGCCAAGTTTGAAGAGAAATAATAGTGCAAGTACTGCAATTACTTCAAATCATTTACAAAGATCATTACCTTGGGCTTCATCTTCATCATCTTTTAATATTCGTTCAAATAGTAATAGAAAATCAAACTATTGTGTTATTGATAATAATGTGTCATTTAGGAAAGAATTATCACCTAATAATACTAATAATAACAATGGGTTAAGTAGTATTGATACATCAATTGATGGAGTTGAATTAAGTGATGAACAAATTAAAGTTTTGGATATTATATTAAATAAACGTAAAAATATTTTCTTTACAGGATCTGCAGGTACTGGTAAATCATTCCTTTTAAAATTAATTATCAAAAAATTACAGACAAGGTATGGTATTACTAATATTGGTATTTCTGCTCCAACTGCATTAGCTGCAAGTAATATTGGAGGTAAAACAATTCATAGACTTTTCGGTATTGGATTAGGTAAAGAAAGTAAAGAGGTCTTGTTGGAAAGAGTTAAGAAGAAAATGGATAATTATATGGTTTGGAGAAGAATGACAGTTTTAATTATTGATGAAATTAGTATGCTTGATAGTGAAATGTTAGAGAAATTAAATTTTATTGCTAAAAAGATTAAAAGAAGTGAAAAGGCATTTGGTGGAATTCAAATTGTTATATGTGGAGACTTTTTACAATTACCACCAGTTAATAAAAATAATTTTAATTCTAATAATTTAAATTACTGTTTTAAATCAAATGCATGGAAAGAAATTGTTGATGAAAATATAATTTTAACAAAAGTTTTCAGACAACAAGGTGATAATGAATTAATTGATATTCTTAATTCTTTAAGAATTGGTAAAATTGATTATAAAATTGAAAATAAATTATTAAAATTAAGTAGATCAATTGAATTTAATGATGGTATTGAACCAACTGAATTATTTCCAACAAGAAATGAAGTTGAAAAATCAAATTTAATAAAATTAAATTTATTAAATGGACCTGAAATTGAATATATTGCTAAAGATATTTCACTTGATAATTTAAAAATTGATGAAAAGGATAAAAAATCTTTGGAAAATTTATTATGTTCTGAAGTACTTAGATTAAAAATTGGTGCTCAAGTTATGATGTTGAAAAATGATGTTCATAATGATTTAGTTAATGGACAATTAGGTATAATTGAAACTTTTTTAACAAAACCTGTTTTACAAAGTTTTAATGCTAGATTTGGAACTGATTATATACCTTATAAATTAGAAATTTTGAAAAAAATTGGATTAATGATTTTAAAGAAGAAAGAATTTATAAATGATGAAGAAGTTGATAATTTAGATTATATGGATAATTTGACAGTTGAAATTATAATGGAAATAATGAAAAGTTTTGAATCTAAAGATGAATTATTACCATTTGTTAAATTTACCCTACCAAATGATGGAAGAGATATTAAAATTTTAATTGAAAGATCTGATTTTATACCACCAGAATACATTAATATGTATAATGCACCATTAACTCGTAGACAATTACCAATTAATTTATCATGGGCAATGTCAATTCATAAAAGTCAAGGTCAAACATTACAAAGAGTTAAAGTTGATTTACGTAAAATTTTCGAAAAAGGTCAACTTTATGTTGCAATTAGTAGATGTGTATCATCAAAAGGTTTACAAGTTATTAATTTTGATAGGAGGAAAGTATTTGTTGATGAAGAAGTTATTTCTTTCTATAATTCAATATCTAAATAAAAAAAGACGTATATAGAATAGAATAGAATAGATACCGTATATAGGAAATAAATAATTTTTCAAAATATATGTTCATTTAAACGACACGTTATTTCTTATGTATATAATCTTTGAATACCAGTATGTGGATTATAGAGTATGGTGACAATGGTAAGGATGGTAGTACAGGTGATAAAAGGGCTATTGTTTTAAAACCTGATAGAACTTATATATTAGGTAGATCACCAGAATGTGATATTTCAGTTGATATAATGAAAGTTTCACGTAACCAATGTATTTTCCAAACAACTTCAAATGATAACAATTTACAATTCCTGAATAAGGGACATGCTAGATGGATTGATAGTTTAGGTAATGAAATCAATGGTAGTTTGAAAGATTATTTGAAAATTGATACAAATATATCTTATAAACTTCGATCAATTAATTGGGAATTTAAACTGATTAAAATTAGTTTAGTTAATAGTTTTAAAATTAGTGATGATATTGGGAAGTTAGTGAAGAGAGTTATTGATATGGAAATAGATATGGGAATACCTAATGGTATGGTTATGATTAATGGTGAAAATATGAGGATTAAGGATGTAAATGGATGGATAGGTAAATTACGAGATAGACGATGGGAAATTATTGGTGATTTTAAAGAGTATGAGAAGGAGAATAGTATAGATTTAGATATTAATAGTGATAGTGATGTGGATATGGGGGAAATAGAGAGTATACTTGAACCTAAAGTGGAAAAGAAACACGTTAATAAGAGTAAAATGGTTGATGTTAAGCCATTTACTGATATAATGGATAGTAATATTAATATTAATACACAAAAAAATGAATCAAATAATAGATCAACAAGACGATCACAAAAGAGTCAAATAGAGAAATTTTTAGATGATTGGGATGAAATGGATGATTTAGATTCATATAGAAGTAATAATGAAAAGAAAATTGAGGAAAAGATTATAGTTAATAAACCAATAATACCATTAAAACGTGGAATTGTTGAAAAAGATACATTGAAGAAAAAAATTCATTCTAGTGTTAAAAATAATGATAATTTAACCAATATGTTTAAACAAACTAAAATTATTAAAATGGCAAATGAAGAGAAATTAATGAATTCATTAGAGAAACCATTAAGTAATGAATTGATCAAAATTAAAAAATTTCAAGTTAATATAGGTAATAATAATAATAATAATAATAATAATAATATTAATAGCAATCCTAGAATTTATTCTAATTATCAAATGTTATATGGATCTAATAATGATTGGAAAGATAGATTAAATTATTCTAAATTTAATAAAGTAAATAATGGAACTGATTATAATCCAATTATGGATAGTACTATTCAAACAATTAAGATGAAAAATGTTAATTATAAATCAAATGAAGTTCAAGTTAATTTATATCAAAATGATGATATGATAATACCTGAACTTGATGATGTTTTCAATGAAAATAGAGGAGGTATTGGAGGAGAAATTAGGAAACGTAAAAGAGAGACAACATTATTTATTGAAAGTGATTATGAAGAAGATGGTGATAATATTGGAAATACAAATAATATACAAGAAATACAAACTTTACGTAGTAGGAGGAATATATCAACTAGGGGAATGGAATCTTTACCTGATGGTAATAATTTTAATAACTATGATAATGATGATGATGATACACCAATTTTCAAATCTCGTAGAAGATAAGATAATATTATTTCTTTCTTTGTTGTTTCCATTTGAAAACCACTTGACCATCTTTAATAATTTTCTTTTTACTTCCAGGTTTCATTAATTCTCTTTGTAA
Organism: Pichia cephalocereana; assembly: GCA_030565065.1. Classification (NCBI taxonomy): domain Eukaryota; kingdom Fungi; phylum Ascomycota; class Pichiomycetes; order Pichiales; family Pichiaceae; genus Pichia; species Pichia cephalocereana. The sequence goes on along the minus strand of JAJMAS010000009.1, from coordinate 33,346 downwards.
TTGTAATTTAGTTTTAACAATAGATAATTGATTTTCTCTCTCTAATCTTTGCTTTAATAAATCTAATTCTTTCTTCTTTTCAGCTAATGAATCCTCTAATTCAGTTGTTTCAATATTAATAATATCATCATTATCATTATCTTCAATTAATTGATGAATTTTTAAACGATTTTCTCGTCTTCCTAATAATTCTTTACTTGTTTGGAAATATTCTTCAGGTTGGAAATTATCAAATTGATTTTTCTCTTCAATGAAAACTGTATGTTTACCATTACTTTTAAATAAATTTGGATTTTCTAATGATTTTAAAATTTTTTTATTATCCTTTGATGAAATCATATTAATATAATTTAAATCTTGTCCCTTCATAAGTAAAACTTCATCATTTGATAAATTATCAGTAAATTGACGTTTTTGAATTAATATTCCATTTTCATTAGTTGATTTATTTTTCATTGAATGATAAAATTCATCATCATTATGATCATTTGCTTTATTTTTCAAAATTTGTAATTTTGCTTGATTTTTATGATAATTGGCACTTCTTAATTTATAATCTTTCTTTTTCTCCAAAAGACCAAATCTAGCCCTACTCGATATTTGACCTCTCTCCCTATGTTGTTTCTTTTGAACATTATGTACTAATTTAACCATCCCGTGTATGATATAAGAAGAACCAAAGTATTGTATTAAATTATTGAAAAATTTTCCAATAATTTTTTTTTTCTGTGGTGTTTCCCAATTAGGAAACTCTGATTATCATGATTTCATGTTAAGAACAAGGTGTTTATTCATTGACAAATGATGAGTAAAGACACAATGAAGAGACAATTGACATTGGAATTGGCAGTGTTGTGTAGTTATGTACTGCAGAAACCGATTATGATATTATCAGAGGATATTTATAGATCATTACAGAGAGTTAATCATATAATTGAATTATGGAATGTATCATTAGTGGAATCATATATTAAAGTAAATAATAAGATATCATATTGGATAATAGAGGAGATATATAATAAGGATATTTGTAAACATATAAGGAGGGATAAATATCCATTGATATTATTTAAGGATGTGAGTTCGCCTAGGGATATAAATATTTCAAGACAAATGATGATAACTATAAAGGATAATTTAAATTTAACAATTAATGGAGAAATGGGTGTTGAGTTGGATAATTTAGATAATATTAGGGATAAAATTAGTAAAATAACATTAAATATTGAAGTTAGAGCTTATATTTATGATATAATTGTTGAATTAAGGTATTCAAGATTTATTAAAGGTGGATTACCAACATATATTTTATTTAATTTAATTGAATTTATTAAATTTTGGGCATTCATAAATGACAGGACATACATAACTCCAAGAATTGTCAAGATTTGTTGTCAAATGATATTACCTGAATGTTTAAATATTACCCTTGTTGAAGAGGATCCAACTTTAATGTATGGTAGTGAAATTAAATTAATTAAACAATTAAAAAAAATTATAAATAATGAAGATATTGTTGAAATTGCATTATTGAAGGTTAAACCACCAATTTAGTCTATGCTGAGTATTGAACATTCCAATATTTAATACAACCATCAGTACCAGCGGAAACAATTTTATTATCATTTAACCATTCAATTGCATTAACACCTTCCTTATGAGAATTTAAAAATTTAATTGTACTTGAAGGTTTTTCAACAGAATAAATTATAATATTAGTATCTAATGAAGCAGAAACGATGAATTTATTATTTGGTGACCATTTAATTGAATTAATTTTAGATGAATTAAATGCCCATCTTGAAGTAATTAATTTAAAATCATTATCATTTTTGTTAAGACTAAATAAGAGAATCTTACCTTGAACATCACCACATGTAAAATATTCATTATTATGAGAAATTGAAATTGAAGTTGGTTTATTATATAATTTATTTGAATTATTAATTAAATTCATTTTTAAATCATAAATATTAATTGTATATTTTTTACTATCAGTGATGATAATGAAATTATTTGAAATATCAAAACTTGAAGATTCATAATCTAAAGGATATGATTTAATGAATTCACCATTAAAATTGTAGAAATTAATTTCATCTTCAAAAAGAACTACTATATTTGTAGAATTAATTTTCAAATCAATTGGTTGTTTTGATAATTTAGTTAATGTTTTAGTAGTTGAATCTTCATTAATTAAATTTAATTTATCATCCCATGAAGTTGATAATAGTTTTTGACTATTTGGTAAATTTTTGATTGATACAATAAGTCCCTTATGTTGATCATTACCTTTAATTAAATTACTTTTCATATCATCATGTTTTAAAATCTTACCATCATATGAACCAGTATATAATTGACCATTAAAATAATTTAAAGAAGTTATACTAACTTGATGTGCATTAATAATTTCAATTGGATTTTCATTATCATTATTAAATATATATAATGTACCATTTAATGAAATTGTAATAAATTTATTTTCATTAATTACACAACAACCAAGTAATTGATTTTCAATTTTATTATCTAATGACCAAGTTTTAATAATATTACCATCAATATTAATTAATCTTAATGAACAATCAGCACTTGAAATTAGGAAACTCTCATTATTAATCCAATCAATTGAATAAATACCACCATTTGTTAAATTATTAAAAGAATTTATCAATTCACTATTTTGACCATTAAAAATTGAAATAATTCTATCAACACCAACAGTTATAAATAATTCACCATTTGGTGAATATTTAACCATTTTAATAAAATTTGAATGAATTTTCTGACAAGTTGAAACAAATTTAAATGGTGGACCTTTAAATAAAACAATATTTAAATCATCACCAACTGTAATTGCATTATAAGGTCTTTTTTGTCTAATATCAATTGAATTAATTTGATTTGAATGTCCAATAATTTCTCCAATACTATTACCTGTATCAATTGTAAAACAATAACCAAAAATTTCATTACCATTACCAACAGCTATAATTCTTTTACTATCAGAATCCCAACTTAAATCATTAATTCTATTTGATAATATTTTAAATTCATTTTTAATTTTCATTTCATTATTTGAACAATCCCAAATAATTACATTACCATTTTCATCACCTGATGCAATATAATAACCACTTGGTGAAATTTTAGCAACTGTAACTGGGAATTTATGAATATTGAAAATCCAATTATTATTATCATCACCTAATGAACGAATGATAACACATTTACCTGATGGATAAATCAACCTATTTCTTAATTTATCATATGATAAATGAGTTGTAAATGAACGTTTAGTAGTTGGATTAGATACTATTGATTTATCTAATACAATTGACATGACTTACAGAAAGAAAGAAGTGTTAAAGAAAAAAAAAGACTTACATACGTGGTTTAAAAATATCATCATTTTCAGCAGTTTTAATCCATGTATTAATAATTGAATCTGGGAATCCATGTTTATCATACATTTCAATCAATGGAATATCCAATTGAGATGGATTTGTTCGTAAATGATATTGTAGAATACAATATGATGTAAGATATATTAATCTTTCAATTGCCATTAATGGATTATTATGTTTTAATAATTTCCAAGTTGTAGTATTTGAAAGTATATCAATAGTATTTGAAGAAATCAATTCTTCACGTAAATTATAGAATAAATCATTAGATGATTGATTCATTGAAATTATTGATGATTCAATAGTTGGATTTGAATCTATTTGATCAATATTAAATTCATCAATCATTAAATTCATTTTATTATCAAATGAATTCTCTTTTGATAATAAATTTGGTAAATTAACTAATTTTTCATCATCTTTAAAAATTGTTTCAATAAATATAAAACAACCAAAATCAACAATTCCATTAATTTCACTTTGTTTATCCATAAAACCCTGTGGTATTAAAATACCATATTTAATATCATCATTAGATTTTTTAACTAATCTAATCATACCATATACATCATTTTTAATCATTGAATGCCATAATTCATTATAAATAGTTCTATCCTTTAATGATGAATTTTTATTAGGGAATATTACTAATGAATCATTCTTTAAATACCATGGAGGAATTGAATTTTTAGGGAAAAAATTAGTTATAATCATTGATTTAATTGATTTAATGGAAAGTAATTCATTAGGTAAATCAGTTATTTGTATATTAGAATTACCATATTTATAACCTTGTGTTATGTTATTATTATCTATAGGTATTTCTTCATTATTATCATTAATGTAATAATAATAATATCTATCTGTGATTTTATTATAATTTGAAATATGTAATGATTTTATATTAATATAATCTGATAATCCTGTACGTTTAATAAATGGATAAACTGATATATTAAATGATAAAGATGGATAATTTAAAATTGATAATTGATATGAATAAATTTCAACAGGTTTCTTTAATTTTGGTACAAAATAAGATGTTTTAGTTAATGATTGAATTGCATCATTTAATGTATAAATAAAATTAATTTCATTTAAATTATTTGAATTAATTAATTTTTGAAATGATGATATATTAGAATTATGAATTGAAGATGTGATTGTTGATGTATCTATACATATAAATGATATTGAAGAATTTGATGAAATTAATGAAATTAGTTTAGATAGGTATGATTGCCAATCAAGTTTTTGATTAAATGATGATATTAGGATTATTTCACATTGTTTTGATGATTGTAGAAGGTCATAGAGGTATGGTAAAATGTCTTCAGTACTATCATTAGGTTTATTTAATGAAGCAATAAAATTTGTTAAAATTGACCAATTAAGTGGACAAGGGGGTGTTGGTTTTGATGGGAAGTTAATTAATGAAAATTTATTTGATTTATTAAATAAGATAGGGTTAATAAGGTAGTTATATGTAAAGAATGAAACATTTGGTGATGTATCATTAACTATATAATAAATAATTTTAGACATGTTAAAAGAAAGAATATACAAGAAAGAGAGGATAAGATAGGATTATTTAACTTTTTTAGCCTTAAGCTTAATGGTTTCACCATTAAAGTAAATACCTTTACCTTTATAAGGTTCAGGAGGTCTCATATTTCTTAACCTTGCAGCAAAAAGGTTGAGTTTTTGTTTATTTGCACCTTTAAGAACCAAAAGAGTTTGTGAAGGAGTTTCACAAATAATTCCATTTGGAATTGGTAAACCTTCAATATTACATCTACCAACTTTCATTTTAATCCATTTAACATTATCTATAGTTTCTAAATTAACTCTATAACCAGTACCTTGAAATCTTAAAGTTGAAGAATGACCATCAGTTACACCAATAATTGCATTATTAATTAATGAACGATAAGTACCCCATAAAGATTTTTGAATTTTATTCTTTTCATTATTAATGGAAATTGAAAGGTAATTACCTTCATTAGAAATTTTAAGGAAATCAGGTAATTGTAAATTAATTTCACCATTTGGACCATTGATGGAGAGTAATGAATTAAGGATAATTTTTTGTGAACCTTTTGGTATTATTTTTGGGATTAGCATATTGACGGAATTTAATTTAACATCAGGTGTGAGGAATACAGGTGATGAACCTATATGAGATAATGATGATCTACAAGAAGAGAATAGACGTTTATTAAGTGATTGCATTGGTTAAAGAAAGGAGTGTAGTTTATAGGATAGTAAATTGGATAGTAAATTGATGAAAAATTGGTGAAAAATTCATGTTGCAAAAAAAAAATTTTTTCATTTTTTTTTTCATTACTTTATTCTTATTCTTATTCTTATTATTATTCTTAAGACAATACAATATGGTAAGGAAATTAAAGTATCATGAGAATAAATTACTTAAGAAAGTAGATTTATTTAATTATAAAAGTGATAATAATCATAGAGAGAGTGAAATTATAAATAAATATCAATTAACTAATAGAAATGATTATCATTTATATAATAAAATAATTGGTAAAATTAAGAAAATTATTAGGAAATTATCATTACTTGAAGCAAATGATCAATTTAGGATTAAACATGAACAATTATTATTAGATAAATTATATGGAATGGGATTATTAAGTAATAAATCAAAGATTAGTAATATTGAGAATAAATTAACAGTTTCCAGTATTTGTAGAAGAAGAATTGGAGTTATAATGGTTAAATTTAATATGGCACAAAATATTCAAGATGCAAATAAATTTATTAGACAGGGACATGTTAGAGTTGGTAATAAATTGATAACAGATGTTGCATATTTAATTAATAGAAATTTAGAAGATTATCTTACATGGGTTGATGAATCAAAGATTAAGAGAAATGCATTAATTTTCAAGAATAAATTTGATGATTATAAATTAGTTTAAAAGGGTATTTAATTTATTATTATTTGTATTTGAAGATTTTTTATTAAGATTATAAGGTAATGGTAAATTAATTTCAAATAATTTTAATTCTTTCCTTAGTGAAATAGAGGAATTTGATAAATCTTTATAACATTGGTCAATAATTGAAGTTATCTCTGTAGTATCATTATTATGACTTTCATCATTATTATTTAATTGTTCAATTTTATTAATTAAATGAGAATAATTATTAAGGAATGATATAAGTGTTAATTCTGTATTGTGTATTGATTCAATACGTTTATTAATGTATGAATTGTTCATTAATGATCTTGTTAATAAACTAGTATACTATAATATACTATACAGTATAATATACTATACAGTATAATACCACAACCACCACCACCACCACCACCACCGACCCATCGACCTGGTAAAATCAAAAAGGGCAGACGCGTCGAGTGTTACGTAATACCCAGCCCTCCCCCCATACACGTGACCCATACACTAATTACCCGATTGGGACATATATACACACACATACACACGCACACGCACAATAAAATAAAATAAAAAAAAATAAAATAAAATAATTTACTTAGGGAAAATAAATTTTTCATTTACTCACCTTACTATAAAGATTGATTATATTATATTATATTATATTATATTATATTATATTATATTATAAACTCTTTTGATTAAAATTTCATTATCTAATAACAAATGTCTACTGATAACGAAGTTTTAGTTCTTAGAGGTACTTTACAAGGTCATAATGGTTGGGTTACATCATTATCAACTTGTCCTGCAAATCCAGATTTATTATTATCTTCTTCAAGGGATAAATCTTTAATTGTTTGGCAATTAACTAGAGATGAAAATCAATATGGTGTTGCAAAGAGAGCTTTAAAAGGTCATTCTCATATTGTTCAAGATTGTCAATTAACTCCTGATGGTAGATATGCCCTTTCTGGTTCTTGGGATAAAACTTTAAGATTATGGAATATTGAAGATGGTGAATGTGTTACTAGATTTGATGGTCATGAAGGTGATGTTATGTCAGTTTCAATTTCAAGAGTTGTTAGACAATTTGTTTCTGCTTCAAGGGATAAAACAATTAAAGTTTGGAATGCTTTAGGTGTTTGTATTCAAACTTTAAAATCTCATGATGATTGGGTTTCTTCAGTTGAATGTTCTCCAACTAATGAATCAATTGTTTACTCTGCAGGTTGGGATAAAACTGTTAAAGTAAGTATACGATGGACTTTTTTTTTTTTTCTTTCATTCTTTCTTTCATTCATTCTTTCTTTCTATTACTTTTATTTAAGAATATCATTCCATATGATGTTAGAAATAATATTTGCTACTTCAGACATTCTTTTGAGTGAATGAGACATTAAATTATCACCAAGATCTCTGATAGTTATGATATTCTTAAAAAAATTATATTCTTTTATTGAACCACATACTAACATTCAAATCTCCCCCTATATCACTATTACAGACTTGGGATATGTCTGATGCTTCATTATTATCTAATTTTATTGGTCATAATGGTTATGTTTCATGTATTACAATTTCACCAGATGGTTCATTATGTGCTTCTGCAGGTAAAGATGGTTCAATTGTTTTATGGGATTTAGGTTCAAATGAAGTTTTATTTACACTTAATGCAAATGATGAAATTAATGCATTAGCATTTTCACCAAACAGATATTGGTTAGCAGCTGCAACTTCAAATTCAATTAAAATTTTCCATTTACAAGAACAAATTTTAGCTGATGAATTAAAACCTGAAGTTGCAGAAGGTAAGACTCCAGAATGTGTTTCTTTAGCTTGGTCTTCTGATGGTCAAAATTTATTCTCTGGTTATAATGATCATTTAATTAGAGTTTGGCAAGTTATGACTTCTTCTTCTTCTTAGAAGTGGTTATCATGATTTATTAAATTATAATCATTAAGGATTATAATTTTCTTTTTTAAAAATACAATCTTTTTCTTTTCTTTTCTTTTCTTTTCTTTTCTTTTCTTTTTTACTAATTAACTCATATAAATTATAAATTTCTTATTAGTAAACTTAGAATAAACTATATAACATACCTCATGATAATTTCATTAATTAATGATAATTTATATGCAGGTCCAAATCCATGACAAATTTCTTTACCTCTTAATTCTTCCATTATTTTATTTATATCAATTTCAATATCTTCATTTAATTGTTTAAATTCAATTAAATAATCCCAAATTGCACTAATTGTTAATAATTTTTCATCATTTATCTTATATGATTTTCCAATTAATATATCATCACGTCCATGTTTACTTAAATCAACACTTTTATTAATAAATTCTTTCCTTGTTGGGAATTTAATCAGTGTATTACTATTATCGTTTATTGGACTAATACTTATATTACTACTATTACCACTTAATAAAATTTGATTCTCTATACCTAATTTAACATTCTTTTCCCTTAATTGTTTTAACTGTATTTCCAACTTTTCACGTTCTTTCTCAGCTTTTTGAAGTTTAATTGTTAATTCTCTTAATTTACCCTCTTTACGTTCCCTAAATGCTCTTTGAGCTGCTCTATTTTGTGCTTTACGACGTTCATATATTTCATCATCTATATTCTTGTCTGTATTATAATAATCAGTATTAAATACTGGATATTCATTATAATTATTGTCTTCCATTATCATAAAGAAGAAATAGTTAAGAGAGAGAGAGAGAGAATAATTTTAATAATTTTCATGTTTTTTTTTTCCTAGGGTATTTCTTTCTTTTGATATATACAATGATTAATCCAATAGATAGGTTTACATATGATTTAAATAATCTTATATCATCAATAAAATCATATAATCCTAATGAATCATTAGCTTTGGATTTAATTAATGATAATGATCAAATTAATCAAATTATAAATGAATTATCTACTACAAATGATAACTTCAAATCTTATAATAAATCAATGGAAATTAATAATAATCAATTGTCCAGTTTATTAAATACGGTATTAGATAAATTAGTTGATTGTAAAAGAGAATTAGATAAATTACCTAAAAGTTGTGTCATAGACGATACGGATGATAATGATAATACACAACAAATACTTTCATATGCTTTAAAACTTTCAAAATTTAGTAAAATACCTAAAACTTTTGATGGTATATTATTACCAAATAATTTTATTTGGCCAGGTGATGATAATTTACGTAAAGGTAGTTTAGCAATGGTTTCAATTATACCTGATAAAATTATAAATTATGAAAATTTTGGTGGGGATTATAATTATAAAGAAATAAAGGAAGAGGAAACGAAGGAAACTATTATGGAAGATATTCATGATGATGATGATGATGATGATGATAGTGATGATGAATTATTACCTGATAGGAATAATTCAATTGATAATTCAATTCAAAGGGATAAATTATCAGTTATGTCAGGACTTGATTTATTAGATTCTGATGATGATGATGATGATGAATAGATTTAATTTAGTTTAGTTTAACATTTTAGATAAATCATTTTCAAAATTATTTAATGCAATTTTAAGTCTATTAATTTCTTCATCTTTAATCGTTTTTGTATCTTTACCTTGTAAACTATCATTTTTCCATTCTTGAAATTCTTTATTTAATTTATGTAAATTTTCTTCTAAATTATCAAATTCAATAATATTATTATTATTAATTTCTTCTTGATTATCATAATCTGGTAATTCACTAGTGTTTTTCTCCTTTTTAATCATTTCTAATAAATCAGTTGCAGAATCAAATTGTTCTCTTAAATGTGCTAATTTAACAGCAATTGGAATTTCATTGATAGTTTCCTTAGAATCATCTTCAACGTTTTTCAAATGATATTTTTTAAAAAATTTAACTACCCTGATACTAAATGGTCCATTAAATGCAAATAATGTAATGAAACATCCAATATGAACCCAAAAATAACATGATTTCCATAATTCAATTGATTTACCAAATTCTAAAATATTAAAAGGTTGAACTGCATATCCGAAAACTAATTGTGTTAAAATCCATGAAATTAAATCATAAAGTTTCTTAAACTTAGAAACTTTTTTACCATCTTTACTAATAAACATAGGTCTAATATTTCTTCTAAAAATTTTACCAACATTTTGCATAAATGCACCTAATATAAATGTTAAATAATATCCTGGTAATGTACCATGCCAAAATGCTGATGTTGTAAATGTTATAATTGTTGGTATAATACCAAATTTTAATTTATTTGTTTTTTTATCCCTTGTACAAGTTCTTAAATAAATAAAATTTTTTAACCATTTATTTGTATTCATATTCCAACTTTCTAAACAATCATGAACATTTTGTCCCATTTCAAACCTTAGGGGGTCAATATTTTGAACTCTATTCCAATACATTTTATCATTAATATTATCATATCCATTATATCCTAATCCAACAACAATACATGAACCTTCACTAATAAGCCAAACTGCATAATATTTAAATCTTTGAACCATACCTAATATCCAAATAAAAATTAATTTATAAATAAATGATTTATTATATTTAAAATCATCTGATAATGAAAATTCAATTGTAATTAAAGGTGTTAGATAAACAAATAATCCAATCCAAATAAAACCTTGTAAAACTTTTAATAATGCAATTCTACCACTTTTTGGTATCTTACGTTTACGATATTTACCAGGTTTTTTATTATTTGGTACATCATTAAATAAATCAGTTAAAATAAATTTTTCATAATCTGCATAATCAAATGATGGACCAGTTAATAATGATGCATAAAAGAAAACATAACCTAAGTATGAAATTAAATTTGGATGTTTTAAAATTGCTCTACTTTTTTGATAAGTATTTAAATTTAATTCAAATTTTTCTTTATCTTTTAAATATAATTGACCATCTAAATAAGACCAACCAAATGCACTTAATTTCATAACTAAAACCATTTGAGCACCTGTAAAGTCAATTTCTCCAGGATTTAATTGAGCAGTGGTAAATTGTGCATGAATATGATTAATACATAGAGATCCCATAAGTACAATTAAATTAATCCATGGCATTAATCTTGATTTATAATATTTTGTTAAAAAATATGTAAATAATGAATTAATTAGTAATGTAAAGAATCCTTTAAAATTTTCAATAATAAAGAATATATAAATTGAACTTGCAATAATGATGTAAATATTTTTGAGGTTAATTTTATTATCTGGTAATCTTTTGAAAATAGCACTGATGGGGAATGAAAGGAATAAACAAATCAATGTTTTAATTGAAGCTGCATCTAGACCAGTGTTGATACATAGGTATTCTACTAGTATCCTAAATGGATTGTAGTGATCAATTGATTCCATTTTGTTTACTTAAAAGAAACAAGTGTTGTTAATAAATCAAAAATGGAAATTAATTTTTTTTTTTTTTTGATATTTTCATGTAGGTGTTTTCTATCCAATCAAATAGGTTTATATCCAAGGACCCAATGATTATAGTGTATAGACCAGTATTTAGGAGGAGTATCTTTAATTTATCTAAGATATCCAAGCAATTAACTAAAGAGACGGATGAATACCCTAATGCACAGAAATATACTATTGTGAAGAAATTTCAATATCCTAAATCATTAATTTATAAATTAATTTCAAGAGTTGATTTATATAATGATTTTATACCTTATTGTACATCATCATTCATAAACGAAAGAGATTCAATTACTAATGAACCATCAATTGCAGGTTTAAAAGTTGGATTTCAATCTTTCAATGAAGAATTTACATGTGAATTAAAATGTTTGAAGGATAATAAAGTTATAGCTAAATCAATAACTCATTCATTATTTAAAATACTTGAAACTGAATGGACAGTAGAGGAGGGTAATGATGGAAATTGTACTGCTAAACTTGAATTAAAATATGAATTTAAAAGTTTATTGTATAATCAAGTTAGTTCAATATTTGCTAAAAATGTATCAAATTTAATGATTAATTCATTTAATAAAAGAGCTTTAGAAGTTAGTAACAATAATAAACTTTTACAAAAATATATATAGAATAAATAGAAACTATTCCAATAACTTACATGTTGCATCATTTAATCTTTTAGCTGCTAAATCTAATATTGAAACATCATCAACAAATGAAATTGCAGTTCTAATAAAATTAGATCTTTTAATTGAAAATTTACCATTAACACTCATATTACGACCTAAAACTGCAAGTACACCCTCTTGTGCACCATAAATATAAAATTTATTCATTAATTGATTATAATTAATACCATTAAATTCTTTACATTTTTCAATATTAATAATAATTGAAACAAACATACCACAATTTGGATCAATTGGTATTAAATAACCATTTTTATAAGCTTTTGTATTAATCAATGCATTAAGGAAATGATTTTTACGTTTAAGATATTCATTTCTAATTTTAATAATCCATTGAATCCAACCTTCAATACCACCTAATTTAATAATTGTATTATTAATGAAAATTTGTGAAATTCCACTTGGTGATCTTGTTAATAATTCACCAGATTTTGTAAATAATTCAAAGAGACTCTTGTTAATAACCATATAACCTAATCTTAAACCTGGTGCATAAATTTTACTAAAAGTTTCAATTCTAATAACTCTACCAGTTGTATCCATTGTTGTAAATGATGGATTAAGTGAATTAATAAATTCATCATTTGTAAGTTGATAATTTGGTGTTTCATCATATTTGGTAAAATTTAAATAAGAATATGGTTCATCTTCAAGTATAATAAAATTATGTAATTCTGCAAGTTCATAGACCCTTTTCTTATGATCTAATGATTGTGCTAAACCTAATGGATTATGACCATTTGGAATTGTATATAATATTTTAGGTTTTGGTAAATTTGGATGAATTGTTTCCCAATTGGTTAACATATTTTCTAATTCATCAATATAATCCATTTTATGATTTTTAATAAGGTTATTTAATTTAATTGGAATTGGTATACCACCAATTTCAATTAAATTATTTAAAACTGGTGTAAATGTAAATTCTTCAATAAGTACTGTATCACCAGGATTAATGAAAATATCGAAAACTTTCATTATACCATCTAATCCACCTAACGTACAAATAATATCCCAATCATTTGATACAGGTTTAACAACTCTTTTAACAAATTCTTTAATTTGATTTCTTAATTCAATATGACCATTTTGATCAGAATATTGAAATGAATTTTTAATATCAATTTCATCATCCTCTGCTGAAACATCCTTAATTGTAAATGTATCATTACCATTCTTAAAAGGTTCATCTCTTAATTTTACATTTGCACTAGTTACTGGGAAAAATTTATAATTTGGTAAACCACCAATTAATTGAATTGGAGATGTATGTGCATTTTCAACAATTGGTACATTTTGCCAAAAATAAACAGGGTTCCTGTTCTTGCATCTGTCTGATACCAATGATAGTAATGGGAAATCTTTTGACATCGTATTGGATACCTTAAAAGAACAATTTTAAGAAGAAACAAGTGATTATAAGAAGTGTAAATTATGTATTACTAATATATGATTCTCTTTATATTTATATAGCGGTAGCCGTACGGCATCACATCTCTTTTACTGGAGGTTCTTCTATGGTTATAGGGGGGGGTTGTCTACTCTGCTATACTCCAATACACTACTGTAATGTACTACTCTATACTATACTCTACTGTAGTATATTATATAGATACAACCCTTATAATCATACAAGAATCCATAGTAAAGATATAGATAGATAAGCCTAAATAGGAAATTGCGAAAGTTTCCACTGATAAGCAACTGATAAGAGATTGTTTATATTCAAATATCATCATTTGTTCTTCTTGATGTTTCTATGGAGAGTAATTTTAGGGTAATGGACAGTATTGGTAGCAGTGGGAAGGCTAATGATACTAGTCAAACTTTTAAAAGAAGGAAAAGTGGTAAACATCAAATGTCAGCCTGTATTTCATGTAAACGTAGAAGAAGGAAATGTGATGGTAAATATCCATCTTGTTCAAATTGTTTGAAGTTTGGAGTGGAATGTACAATTATATACCCTCCAACTGGGAAGGAAATTAAGAGAGATTATTTGGAACAATTGGAATCAAAGATAAAGGAATTAGAAGGGAAGTTAGATGGTAGTAGAAGTAGTAGTAGTATTGTTCCAATTGATCTTCATGAAGACCATTCTGATGGTATATCACCATTATCTACAATTTCATCATCATCAAGAAGTTCATTATCTGTTAAATATCCACCAACTTCAAATGGTAAAACAGAATTAGCAGATCAAGTTGGTTATATAACACTTGGTGCATCTGGTGAAACTTTTTATATTGGTGAAAGTTCAGCTTATTCATTTGCTAAAATTATTGGATCTTCATTTAATTATTGTCCAATAAATGGTAAAAATAATAATCTTAATACAAATACTTATACTGATTTACCATTTAAACCACCTAATATTAATTATGCAAATAATTTATTAATAAGTTATAAAAATACTGTTCAATGTCAATATCCATTCTTAGATTGGAAATTTATTGAAAAATGTTTTAATTCAGTAATGTTAAACAATTCTAAAGAATACATTGAGAACTTTTTTATTTATATGATATTTGCAATTTCAACTCAAATTATTGATGATAATTCAAGACAATATTCAAAATCTTATTATAATAAAGCATTAGAATATTCAAATATTATATTTAATTCAATTAATATTACAACAGTTCAAGCTTTCTTATTAATGGCAATTTTCTCTCAAAAGGCACCTGATGGTGTATCCTGTTGGCAATCAATTGGTTTAGCAATTAGAACTGCTGTCGTTTTAGGATTACATAGGAAACCTTATATTAAAAAAAATCAAAAATTGGACGATCTTCAAATACTTGAACAAGACCTTAAATCAAGAATTTTTTGGTCAGCTTATGGAATTGAAAGAATTAATGGATTAATTTTAGGTCGTCCATTTAGTATTTCAGATATTGATATTGATACTCCATTTCCATTGGAAATTGAAGAAAATAAAGTTGCTTGTCATGTTGTTAAATTAAGGACTATTCAATCAAGTATTTGTACTTTTATCTATAAGCCAATTACATTATTAACAAATGAAGATAATCTTGAATCAACTAGATTTGAAATTTTATTAGAATTAAATTCTTGGTTGAAAACTTATCCATGTATTGAAAATGCAATTTCAACTTTTGAAACTAAAAATTGGTTCATTATTTCTTATCATAATTCAATTTTACTTTTACTTAGACCAATTATTTTAGAAATTTCAAAATTAAAGGATAAATCACCTAAAAATTATTTAGAATGGTTTAAAGTTTTCACTGAAAGTGCTTCTGCAATTTGTCTTAATTATAAAGATATCTACACAAAGAAAAAATTAAGTTATACATGGTTAGCAATGCAATGTTGTTTTGTTAGTGGTATATCTTTCCTTTATTGTATTTGGTTAGATAGTTCACTTAATATACTAAAATGGAAACGTAAAAGTTTGGTATTTGAAACAATTAATGCTTGTCAAACATTACTTTATATATTTGCTGAAAGATGGGATTCTGCTCAAAGATTTAGAGATTCTTTTGAAACTTTATCAAATTTTGTTACATCATATATTGAAAGTGGAGATATTAGTGAGGACAATGATACTAATGATGTTACTATCACTAACATGGATGAATTATCAATTGAAAATCAATTTTTAAATACTGGATTGTTTGTTGATGGTAGTATTGAAATTGATACTTATTTAACAGGTAAATCACTTCACGATAATTTTGGTAAAAATGAAAATAAGCATATTGATAAAAATAATGATATTCATTTAAGATCAAATAAGGAAAAAGATACTCATTTATGGGAGTTCTTGGATAGTGTTGGTGATAAATATTTACGTGATTTATTTGTTGAAATGGAAGATTCCTTTAATTATAAATAAACTTTTTATAAATAAACATTATGTATTATATGAAAGTTCTTTATTACTTCTAACTCTTTTACGATAACCAGCTTCAAAATTTTCATCTTTAGGAAGAGTTTTACATTTTAAACCTGAATAAAACCAATTAACCATTGTAATACCATCATATACAGGTAAACCTACTCTTTCTTGAATTGCCTTAGAATATGGTGGCATATTAGTACATTCTAAAACAATTGCTTTAACATTAGGATTTTTCTTAACCAATTCAACTGCCATTTGTACTAATTCCTCCTCAAGATCCTTTGCAATATATTGATCACCAAATTTAATAATTCTTTGTAATGGATTATTAGATTTACAACCAACAACAACAATTCTTTTCATCATTTCATCGGTAACTCCAACACCATTAAAATGATTTTTATTCAACATATTAGAATCAAATGTTAACACACCAATCATATTCTTTGAAGATGTTGTTGCAAGTACGTATGGAATTTGTAATAAACTACTAGTTGCAATTGGTATATTAATTCTTGATGCAATTTTATCTTGAATTTGTGCTAAAAATCCACATGAAGTTACAATACCAATACATCCCTTATCTTCTAATTTATTACATGCTTCAACATAACAATTAATATAATCATCATTAAATTGTTCTGATTTAACAACATTAACTAATGTTGCATTAGTCACTTGTTGTTGAATAACGGGGAAATCATAACTTATACTCATAATTACATCCCCTGGTGGTCTGTGAATATCATCAGTGTAATCTAATGTAAGTGCACCTAATGGTGGTAGTTCATCTTTACTTTCACTATAATAAGACATTGTGTGCTTATTTATAGTGCAATTTTGTTAATCCTAATATACTACCCATAAGGTGCTTAAATATTCCACGGCAGATAGTGTAGATCAACCCCAGAGACAGAAAGATAATACTCCGATAAGAGGTGGAAATAGACACTGATAAGATAAGATAAGATAAGATAAGATAAGGCGTATATTCCCAAAACGGAAATTTTGCAAATTTTGTTATCTTTCCGCCACGGTATATTTTCACTTAAATACCAACGGTTCTGCTGTTTTCAATCTGTGGAATTAGATGTACCTTCTTTCTTTTAGGGGCAAAAGTATAGGGAAAAATGACTAAAGCAAAGGCTAGTGTTTTATTAATTGGTACAGGTGGTGTTGGTACAATTGTTGCGTGTGGTTTAAAATACAAGAATTTATCAACAGTTTCAGTTGTGGTTCGTAGTGATTATGGAAAAGTGAAAAATGATGGTTGGACAATTAATTCTGTTGATTATGGTAATTTAACTAATTGGAAACCTGATCATATTTATCCAACTGTTGAAGATGCAGGTAAGGGTCAAGAATTTGATTATGTTATTATTACAACCAAGAACCTTCCTGATGTTATTAAACCTGAAGATGTGGCTGAACCTGCAATCACACCTGGTAAAACTACAATTGTATTAATTCAAAATGGTTTTGATTTAGGTCGTCCATTTATTGCTAAATATCCAAATAATATTTGTTTATCAGGTGTCTCTCATATTGGGTCTCATAATCACGGTGGTGTTATTACTCAAATTTTACAAGATAAATGTATGATTAGTTATTTTGAGAATCCAAATATAGAAAAATCAGTTCAAGAAGCTAAAGCAAAGGAATTTGTTCAAATTTATTCAAATGATAAGAATAATGTTACTTATTTCCCAGATGTTAAATATTGTAGATATGAAAAATTAATTTATAATGCTACAATGAATACAGTTTGTGCATTAACTGGTATTGATAGTGGTAGATTAAAATTATCGGGTGTACTTGAATCTGTTTCAATACCTGCAATGTATGAAGTTATTAAAGTTGCAAAAGCTGATGGTGTTGATTTATCAACTGATTTTATTGATTTTATTCTTAAAACTTGTGATTCAGAATTTTACAAACCTTCAATGCTTGTTGATGTTGAAAAGGGTAATCCAATTGAATTAGAGGTTATCTTAGGTAATTTACTTACAGTTGCAAATGAATTAAATGTTGAAACTCCAACTTTAACAGTTTTATATAATTTATTAAAGGCAACACAATTTAGAATGAAAGAAGGTAAAGGAATGATTAAAGTTCCTAAAGAGAGACCAATTGATGATGTTGTTTATAATTAAGTCATTTATTGTATAACTAATTATGTATCATTGCTATAAAAATTATAAATAAACAAATATTTTATTGAAACCGTTGTATATAGAGTTAGAGTAGTGGTGGCTGATTAGCTTTGAAAAAAAAACAAAAAAAAAACTTAGTTTTCTTAGTAAATATGTTGAAAAACCTAAATAATAAAATTTTAGTTAGTTTTGTTTATACCTTTATGTAAGGTAATAAGTGTTTAATGTTATAAATTCAGATGTTTTCAATTTTTAAAACAGTGTTAAAATTGAAGTTAAAAAATTGTTTATATAATTAAAAAATTATTTTATGTATAAGTAATCATGATTTATTAAAAATGTTTAGTTTTTAGTATTTTTTGTAGTTTATGTACTATATCTGTATTCTAAACTTATAATATTTATTTTAGGTAATACATTTAGTGCTAAATACACTTACAATTGTAGTATTTAACCAATAGAAGTACATTAAGACAACAATTTCAATGTCATGCTCAATGTTACGTAATATTTAGAATAATACAAAATTTTTTCAAAGGCAATTTAATTAATTATTAAGATATACTTTGTAAAGGTCTTGTTTGTAAGATAAGAAAATCTATAAGATAGTATACTTTCAATGAATAATATAAATGATATACCTAGTGAACATAATCTAATCAAATAAATCTTCAGGTCCAAAACTATTAGGTAATAATTCATCAATTGTTTTAATTATTTTCTCTGATGCATCATTATTAAACATTATAATTGGTAATTGTAATGATTTACCATTATGAATATTTGAACCTGCAAATTCTCTAATAACTTGTCTACAAATACCACATGGTGATGAACATTTAATTGAATCTGTTATAACTGCAATTATTTTAAATTCTTTTTCACCTTCACTAATTGCCTTTGTAATTGCAGTTCTCTCAGCACATATACCTGCAGGATATGATGCATTTTCAACATTACATCCATTAAAATATTTACCATTTTTAGTTAAAATTGTACAACCAACATGAAATTTTGAATATGGACAATATGCAAATTCTTTTGCTTTTAAAACTCTAATCTTTAATTGTTCAATTTCTTCATCTGTTACTAATTCTGATAATGTGTTTGTCATTTGTGTGTGTTATATCTGATTCAATTGAGTAAAAGAAAGAAGTACTAATTATAATCTGATTATCATTATTAAGGTTAATTGTTATTATTATTAGTATTGGTATTATCCCAATGAGGAAGTTTAGCCGATGGTTGTATTATAATACAGTATCAGTGATTATAGCATTCAGTTGAAGTGTTAATTGGTTTATTTCTTATGAGAAGGTATCAATATATATATCTACCACCTCATTACCAGTACTAAGTTGATAATGTATTCAAAAAATGATACCAATAATAGTAATAAATGAGATTGAATTGTGTTATCAAAATGCGGGATTATAATTCCGAATGTGGAATTTTTCATTTTTCTTATCAGTGCCTCAAATTAAATTAAATTGATATAAACATTCTAGTTCAATTATCGCCTTTGATTTCTATACAATACTCAATAAGACAATCAAGGATGTTTGTTACATTTGATCTAGATAAACAAATGAAAAATGTTGATAGTATTTCAACAATAAAAACCTCTTTGAAACCAACTAAATCAGATGAATTCCCATTTTTCCAAAAAATTGATAAATCAGAGAATGAAAGGTTAGGTATACGTTCAAGATCACGTAATGGATGTCAAGAATGTAAAAGGAAGAAGAAAAGATGTGATGAACAAAAACCTAAATGTTCAAGATGTTGTAAATCTAATTTATCATGTGTTTGGCCAAATACCAATAAGAGTAAAAAGGATAATAAAAAAGATATTGAGAATAGGTTATTTTGTTATAATAATAGAGTTAATAATGATAATGAGAATCATAATGAGAGAGATGAATGGAAGAATAATGATTATTGGGATATCGTGTTAATTGATAATAATGATAAAAATGGCCCTGATATTAGTAATGATAATGAAACATTTTTAATTGAAACATTGAAAAATATTCAAAGTCCTTATAATTCATATAAATATGAACCATATATGAACCATTTTTCAGATAATTTTAAAATAAATATAAATACATATCCATCAATAAGATTATTACATAATTTAAATGATATTGAAATAATTCATTTAGATTATTATAAAACATGTGTTTCACAAACTGTTTCAATTTTACCCAATGAGACAAATTTCTTTTTAAGTTTATATCTTCCATTAGCAGAGAATAATCAATCAATATTATATGCATTAATTGGATGGTCATCAGTTTTCCTTAATCCAACCAATGATCCAAATGTTTATTTGAAATATTTGAGGAAATCAGTAGAGATTTTGGAGAGTAACAATAATGATGATAAAATAGTTACTATATCATTATATACAATTATTTGTGCAGCATTAATTTGTGCGGGAGATGTAAATGAATGGCAACTTTATTTTAAGAGATTATTTAATATATTGAAAATTCAAAGTAAGGGTAAATTAAGTGAATTAATGAAATATATTGGGAATAATGGTAAAGAATTTAAATGGTTAATATCTAATTTTTTATATCATGATGTATTATCAAGTTCAAGTAATTATGAAGGTACATTTTTCAAAATAAGTGAATATAGTGAAATTTTGAATTTGAAAACAGATAATGAATTAATTGATGAAGAAATAGTTTGTGATCCATTACAAGGATGTGTTAGGCCATTATATGTATTAATTGGAGAGATTACTAATAAATATGTTGAATTAAGGGAAGAAGAGGAAGAGATGATAATGATGATGAAAATGAATGATAAAGATTTTAAGAATAGGATACAATTATATAATAAATATGAGAGATATTATAATGAATTGAAAAACAAATTAAAGAATACCAAACCACATAGACAATCATTAAAATATTTAAAGAATGATAAAGATTTAGAGATTCATTTAACATTATTTGAAACATATAAGATTAGTATATTAATTCAATTAAATACATTAATTAAAAAATTAACACCTGAATCACCTGAAATTCAAATATTATTAATTGAATTAATTGAATTAATTAATATAATTAAAAGTTCAAATGTTAAAACATCATTATGTTTCCCATTATTAATTGCAGGTATTTCATGTATAAATGTTAATGATAAAAAAATTATTGAAAGTTTAGTTATGGAAATGTCGAATAATTTCCCAGTTAAAACATTTCAAAGAATAATGGTTATAATTAGGAAATGTTGGGATATTAATGATAATGGTAAGAAGAGAGTATTATGGTTTGAAATATCAAGAGAACTTGGATGGAATATAAGTCTTGCATAAAATAGATGTGAATGAAATAGAATGATAAGTATAATGATTACATAATCAGACAGAACCTTTCACGGAGATATTACGTAATCCGTTTTTTTTTTGAAAAAACTCCGAAAAATAAAAAATAAAAAATAAACAATAAGCGAAATTTTGCAAATTTAAAGTGGGGGGGGGTTATCAATGGTTTATCAATAGGAATAATTATGGGTAAATATGGGGTATTATTGGGGTATAGTGACCCACCACTCTCCACTTGGTATATCTATCTGATACGTTATTATTGTTATTGAATATTATATTGTATCAACTTAGGAGAATCTCCACTTATATATGAAA
This sequence comes from Pichia cephalocereana, assembly GCA_030565065.1. Lineage (NCBI taxonomy): Eukaryota > Fungi > Ascomycota > Pichiomycetes > Pichiales > Pichiaceae > Pichia > Pichia cephalocereana. The sequence continues at coordinate 11,195 of JAJMAS010000009.1, read as the reverse complement.
TACACCCCACTACACTCTCGTTCAACGGGAAACAGAAATTCAATTAGGTCATTTAGCAGATATATATATGAAGAAGAAAATATATGAATATATGATTATGAATATTTAAATAGAAGGTATATCCCCCCCCCTTATTGATTAAGGTTTATGATATTTTAATAATTATAGAGAGATAAACTTTAAAAGTTTAATTATAATTAATAACCAATATGATTGTTAAAAATCAAACAAATAAAGAATTAGATTCAATACTTCAAGAATATACTAATAATGGTAAATTACCTTGTGCTTTAGGTGCAGTTGCAAATAAAGATGATGGTTTATTATATGTTGGTAGTTCAGGTTTAAAAGATATTGAAAATAAAGATTCCTTAATTGATAATGATGCAACTTTAGCATTTTTTTCATGTTCAAAATCAATTACAACAACTGCTTTATTACAATTAATTGAAAAAGGTTTAATTAAATCAATTGATGATCCAGTTGAAATTTATGTTAAAGATATTAAAGATGTTTATATAATTAATGGATTTGATGAAAATAATAAACCAATTTTAACAAAACCAAAAACAAAGCCAACTTTAAGACATTTATTAACTCATACTTCAGGTTTTGCTTATTCATTTTTCAATTATCATTATAAAACTTTACAAGATATGACAGGTATTCCAAATATTCTTAATAGTACATGGAATGATTTTAATACTCCATTAACTTTTGAACCTGGTACAAAATGGCATTATGGTGCAGGTATTGATTGGGTTGGTAAAGTTATTTATGATGTTACAAATATGTCATTAGGTGATTATTGTAAAGAAAATATTTTTAATAAAATTAATGCCCCATCATTAACATTTGAAAGGTCCAAAAATCAAATTAAAAATTCAATTGAATTACATCAACGTAATATTGAAAATCCAATTGAATTAAAACCTTTAAGAAATATTTTACCCGAAAAGGCTGAATTTCATGCAGGTGGTCATGGATGTTTTGGTACAATTACAGATTTTATGAAATTTTTAGAAATTTTTTTACATGAAGGTAAATGTCTAGAAACTGGTAATCAAATTTTAAAACCTGAAACAATTATTAATTATTCATTTAAAAATTTATTACCTAAAAATGTTTTCATTAAATCAACATTAGATTATTCAGATTCAAATTTATCAAATAAAATTGAAATGGAGAATATACCTGATAATTTACAAGGTTGGACTTCAAGTTTCCATAAAATTAATTGTTGTTTACCAACAGGTCGTGGTAAATCTTTTAGTTGGGCAGGTTTACCAAATTTATATTATTGGATTGATATTGATAATGGTATAATTGGTATGTGGGCAACACAAGTTTTCCCATTTATGGATATTGATTCACTTGAATGTTTTAATAAATTTGAAACTGCTGTTTATAAAAATTTCTCATAATTTATTATTTTTATGTATTTATTATTTTTATGTATGTATGTATTATTTTATAACTAAATTTTATTCTATTGCTAGTTAATTAATTAATTTATTATTAAATGAAAATTCTTTAAAGCAAATAAACTTAAAATTATCCGTAATTACATATGATTATCCGTAATTAATCATAAATAATTCACTAAATCACCATTTCAATACATATTTCATTCAATAATTAAGTAAAATACCGTGATTTAATGTGATATCAATTATTACATAATCAAAACACTTTGCTTACCTAATCCAATATAAATGAAATTGCGGAAATTACCTTCCCCAAGCGGCAATAGCCTACACCCCCACTTTTCACGTGACATTTGCAATACAGCGCCCCAAAAATGCCATTTTTACCCAATTGGGCAATTAGAGTCACACCGGAGTTATCTCACCCCTAATAAAACCGTTGGAACTAGTGACAGCCGCATCGGAGAAGCTTAATTTAGTTTATTTTAAGTGGTACGAAAAAAGAAATTTTTAACACATTTAATTGTTCCAAGACTTTTGATCGGTGTTAAGGTACTATAGTAACTATAATTTCTTTATTATGTGATAATAAATTAATTAAATATCTGAAGACTTGATTAACATAAAGACTTCTCAACTGTGGTGAGTCAAATAAACTGTGTAACATTGGTATAAACTTGCTTTTCGATATTTAAATGAAAATAATTTTCCTATTTTTTCAGTCTCTTTAAAACTTTATTCTTTGAACAAAATTAAATTCATCAATCATGTCTGATAATAATTCCTCTGAAAAGGTGAATGATGTCACTTCTAATAATATTGAGAAAACTTCTTTTAATAATAATGATGATGATAATAATAATAATAATAACATTAACAATATTAAATCACCTTTAACTTTAAATCCAAAACATATCTCATCTCGTGATGCTGATATTACACTTGCATTTATGGAAAAATTTGATGCTCAAACTCCTGAAATAACTCCTGATGAAGAAAAAAAATTAGCTAAAAAAATTGTTACAATTATTTTATTATTAACTGCAATAACTAATTTATTACTTTATTCTGATAAAGCAACTTTATCTTATGCTTCAATTTTAGATTTGTTCCGTGATACTGGATTAACTCAAAATAAATATAATAATTCTTCAACTTTATTTTATGTTGGTTATATTGTTGGTCAAATTAATTTAATACTTGTTCAAAAATTACCAATTGGTAGATTAATGACAGCAATTTCATTCTCTTGGACAATTATAATTTTCTTACATTGTACAGCTTATAATTATCAAGGTATTTATGCTTTAAGATTCTTCCTTGGTTTCGTTGAAGCTGTTGCAGTTCCAATCTTAAATACAACTATGGGTCAATTCTTAACTTCTAATGAAAAAGCTGCAACTGCTCCACTTTTCTATTCAACTTGTCTTGGTGTTACAATTCCTGTAGGTTTTATTGCTTATGGTGTTCTTTATATAACTAATTCAATTCCACCTTGGAAAATCTTCTTTATTATTATTGGTGGTTGTACATTCATTTGGACAATTGTTATCTTCTTTTTTTATCCAAATAATCCAACTGATGCTGTTTTCTTAAATGAAAAGGAAAAAGTTTGGATTATTAGAAGAGTTCAAAAAACAACTGGTGCTTCAATTGAACAAAAAACAATTAAAAAATATCAAATTTGGGAAGCTTTAAAAGATCCAATTTCTTGGTTATTCTTCCTTTTCTTCCTTCTTCAACAATTAGCAAATAATTTACCTTATCAACAAAATCTTTTATTTGAAGGTATTGGTAGAATTAATAATTTAGATTCAACTTTAGTATCTGTTGCATCTGGTGGATTTGCTGCAATTTGTTGTTTTATTGCAACTACTTTCCTTTTCTTTTATCCAAATTATACTGCATTCTCTGTAGTTTTTTGGACTGCACCATGTTTTGCTGCTTCAATTGCAGTTGTTACAATTAATTGGAATGAAAAAATTGCTTTATTAGCAATGTTATGTTTAGCATCTCCATTATTTGGTATACCATGGATTTTAATGTTTTCTTGGAATTCAACTTCATGTTCAGGTTATACAAAAAAATTAACTAGAAATGCAATGGTTATGGTTGGTTATAGTGTTGCAAATATTATTTCACCTCAATTATGGCAAGAAAAGGATGGTCCAAGATATATACCTGCTTGGATTGTTCAAATTGTTTTATCATTCTTTATTGCTCCATTAATTTCATTAGTTATTTGGTTTATTTTAAATAAAAGAAATAAATTAAGAATGCAAATTGTTGAAAATGAAGGTGATGTAAAAGGTTTTGTTAGTGATAATGATGGTGAAATTGAAGTTGATATTGCAAATCTTGATTTAACTGATTTAGAAAATGATAGATTCATTTATCCATTATAATTTGTGAGGTTTTAACTTCCCCCTTTTTTTTTTCTTTTTAATTCATGCTTTACTATACTTTCTTAGATAACTTAATTTAATAATAATAACTTATATAAAAACAATTAATAATAATCTTTTTTATTACTCTTACTAAAATATAACCAATAATAATCAATAAATTCATGTTGACGATTACGTAATGGTAATAAAAAATTTTTTTTCAGTGCTTATTTTAGTGGACGTTCAGTAAATTAAGTTGTTGACTTTTAATCATCACTTGTTCTTCTTGAAAGACAGTGTAATTCCTTATCTTATAGGGAACCACTCATCATGTTATTCTGGTTGAGGTTCTGATACTTTTGCGGTTAATCCAAGTTCATCAATTTGATGTAAACTTAATAAATTTGCATCAATCAGCGGAGTGAACATGGCATTGATAGTATAGATCTTATTTTCAATTTCTAATTCAAAAGTACCTTCACCAAAAACGTGAATAGGTGTATCGTTTGCCGCAACTAAGATTTCCGGAGTTTCGTATCTTTCTAATGTGGTGAATAGATTTGTATTGCAGAATGCGGATGTTTCAGCACCAGTATCAATGATGACTCTATTTCTTGATTTAACATTTTCGTTACGGTCAATACTATTTAAACTTTTGACTAATTTGGTAAGGTTGATAGATCCAATAAATCTGCCTTTTCTTGCTGGTTTTCCTGGTTCTTCTATATTTGAAGATTTCTCTGGTTGAGGTTCTGAAAGGTACCAATTTAACAAATAATTTCAAATTTAATGAAACGTTGATAAAAATAATAGTCAAAAATTTATTGACAATCCTAAACTCAAATACAAAGCTAAAGCTAAGCATATTTATGGCATCAAAGGAATGAGTAAGTCCAAACCAAATAATAATTTTGGCATCAAAGAATCGAGTAAGACCAATTCAAAAAATATCTATCACAAAAAGAATAAATCAGGTGGTGAATTTTATTTTCTATTTCTAATTCAAATGTTCCTTGTTCGAAAATGTGGATAGGAGTCTCATTTGCAGCTTCCAATAGTATAGGTTCTTCAAACTTTTTCAGTGTAGAAAATAAGTTTGTGTTGCAGAAAGCAGAGATTTCAGCACCGGTATCAAGCATGACTTTATTTCTTAAATTTTCATTTTTATTTAGTTAATTCAAATCATATCATATAAATGGATTATATTATTCAAAATGGTACCGTGAAGTTTAAGTTAATTCAAATCTTATGTTCAACAAAAACAATTACCTTAGGAAACTTTAGAGTAAATAGCAACTCAGAAACAGCTCTGTTAAAACTATAATTCTAAAGAACCGAATTAATTTTAATATATAATTTCATATCTCACAACTGGGCTTAAAGTTTCACCATATTCAATTCCTTGAATTTGTCTAAAGAAGGTTTAGTAAATAAATTTGCTGGGTTATCTAATCCACTAATATGTTCAATTTCAAAGTATCCACCCATATACTCCTTTCTCAATTCAGCAATACAGTTCACATACATTCTGCTAAGAGTTTTTCCTTTTTTTAGTGTTTCTATTTGTCTTCTTTATCAGATAGAAGTATTTCATAAATAAGATAGATTATTTATTTACTATAGTAGATAGATATTCTATACAGAGGAATGACGAAAGAAACGAACAAAAAGAGTTTTTTTCAATAAATACAAAATAGATGTCGAATATCGTTCAGATATTTGACAAATTAAGTATTCACCAAAATGCTGGTGATTACTTAATTGAGAACATTGGTTCTAAACACACCACCGTATCACAAGCATGTAGGATAAACGGTGTGAAAACATATATTGGAATTCATTTCATGATGCAATTTGATTTCTTTAAATTAAATTTAATTTTATTTTTATTATTATTTTTTTTTTTAATTTAATGGTATTAATTAATGTAGTAATTTAGATCTGAGATGTTTCATAGTTTAACCTTTGACAGGTTTTGTTTATATATCTGCAATATTTTTAATTGTATTAATCTTTTGACAGCTTACTACTTTATTCTTAACGAATTGATTTGTAATATATAAGCAATAACACTCATATTATCTGCTTTTACTTGTATTTTCACATTACTTGGATTATGATTAATCGCATTGCTAGTTTGAGGATCAGAAATTCTACTAGTTGATCTAGTTCTCCTAGTAACAGCCATTTTTTTCAGTTTTCAATTTGATTTTGAAAACTTATTTGATTCTTGTTAGTTGAACTGTCTTATTTTATGTGAAATGGAAACAAATTGAAAAAACCAGTGATTTTTCGGATAAAATTTTATTTCTTGTTTAAAGTATCGGATACTTTAAGTCTTCTTACTACTGTAAGATTATTATTGATGAATGGTAGTTCTTTAATGCTGAACATGTTCTTTTATATATGATCTATAGTTATGACTGTAAATCAAACAGATACAGATGAAGAAACTAGATATGCTGTCTTAGACTATATAGCTGTGGATTTGACAAATAAAGTATGTATGAATCCATATGATCCCAAACTTCCATAGGATTTAACCAATCTTAATATTGCTAAATCCTTTTGTGATGAATTAACCAAGAAATACAATGATAGAGTATTAGTTCATCAATGTCCCTTATTGGTCAAATATGGTATTAAAACTGTTAAAGATTATGTCAATATGGAAGATGAATTTTTGAAACTTGATTCAACAAATCCAAAATCAAAATTATTAGAAATGTTTTCTTTTAATAATCAAAACAATGATCAAATATACATCATTGAAGAATGGGTTTATATGAAAAATGTTTGGGGTTCTTTACCAAGTCATTATGTACCTGAACTTTCAAAATTAGCTAAAACTAGGTATGATCAGTTATGCCATAAAATTAATATTTCATATTTTAATATAGCAATGGAAGAAAGACTGAAACTTTTCCCAAATTCATCATTAAATGATATGGAAATTAATTTACTTAAAACTATTGCAAATAATGATGGTGAATATTATGTTCAATCAAAATCTCCAGATAAGAATAAGAATTTTTTGATGTCATTATTGAAAGCTTTGAATAAACAATCCCCTGATTTAATTAATATAATTTTACTCTCTTACACTGCAAAAGATGATTTTGAATCAACTTTATTATTACATGGTTTTAATGTTGCTGATATAGATAGAAATAATGAACAAGTTTCTTTGAATGCAAAAATATTTGATGTTTATATAGGCTCTTATCAATCTGATACGGATCTTAATACTATACTAAAAGACTCAATACCTGGTTTATTGTTTTTAAAAGATTGTCATCAAATCATACAAAACGATAGCATTGTGCAATCATTTATAAAATTTAATTTCAATAGATTTTCCAAAATACTGATGATGTCTCATATTATGAATACAGATACAGCAAAAAGTTTACAAAAAATTTTCAGGTTAAAAAATGAAATTAAAATTAAGTCAATATGTAATGAGATTCCATATATAAATAGAATACAGATTAAAAATATGAAGTATGATAATAATAATAATACAGAAGATGAAATAACAAATATACTAATCAAACTTTTGTCTCATTCAAGAGGGAAAAGTGTTATTATTAGTGATAATAAAGATAAAATAAATGAACTATATCATAATTTAAAGTCATTAGTTAATTCAGATTGTTCTCTTCTTTTTTTTGAAGATTCTATTGATGAAACATCTATTATTGATAAATTTAAAAATGATTCTAACAAACGTGTATTGATTACAACAGTATATGATGTAAATAATTTCCAAATACCTGATATACAAGTTGTTATTTTATATGAATATAATCCTAAGATTGAAATTTTTATAAAAATTTTGAATTTCATTAAGTTTAAACGAATGATACTGATTTTTGATAAAAATCCAAAATGTCGTACATTAGAAGTTAAAAGGTTGTATAATATTACAGATGAAGGACATGAAAACTATTGTGGTAATTTGATTGATGATAAATTTATCAAGAAGCTCAACCAGGTAATTACTGAACCATTTTCATTTGGATATATTCAAGATGAAATAGAAATTAATAAAAGAGAGTTTTCAGATGTTGATAGTGATGATAATTTGTCCGGGAAACAACATGATGATTCCTTTAATGAAATAGTAGATACAACTAAACGTCGTAAGATTGTTGATATTGAAGAAAATAAGACACCTGCATTAAATACCAATAGTGAAATAGATGAACATGATAGATCGAAAACTTTAATTGATAAAGCTGGTAGTTTTTCAAGTATTGAAATTACACCAATTAATAATATACCAAAGTCAAATGGTAATTCAAATATAAATAAGATTTATTTATTAGAAAGTTTTACAAATGATGAAGTTGAAAGTAAGTTTAGATGCTTGTTACCAAAACAATTTGATTACTTTCATATCACAATTGGAATTGATATTAATAAAATTTTAGATGAAGATATTGGTAATATGAGGAGCTGTATGATTGGACTTGAAAAATTGTATGAGAAGTTTCCAATATTGAAAGATATTAATAGTGGAAATTATAAATTTTATGAATATTTATTGATTGAACATGTCTTTAAAGATCCAATTTTTATTTGTTGTTTCCCAGAACTTGGGCATTTATCAGGTGTTGTTCCAGATAATCAAAATATTGTTTATTTATGTGCAGATTTTGTCATTTCAATTTTTGAAAATAAAAATATGGCTCACATGAAAGGTAGAATCAGAACTTTTGTACCAAAGTTAATAAGAAAGGCTTGTGGTTATTTAAAGGAATTTAAAATTCTTTCAATAAATTTGATTAAATATCATAAACAAAAAATTGATAATCCAAAAAATGATGAAAATTGGAAAAGGTTTTTTAAACGAAATGAAGTAAAGTTAAGTTGTTATACATGGGAAGAAAATTACAGGAGTAAGTATCCATTAATTAAAAGTTTTGTTGGTGATCCAATTTCTAGAATACCATTATACCTTCCAAATGGAACCTGTAAAGATTGTTTTGGTTCATGTGAGAATTGTTTGTACAAAAAGATACCCAAAGCTGCACAACGGGCTGTCTTCAAAATGTATATTGACGGTGGAGAGTTGAAAGGGGTTCCAAAAGAGTTAGAACAATTAAAGAATAGCAAATTGTTCAGTATTTATTTAATTTTATGTTTGACACCAAGTGATGGTTATAATTCTTTGTGTCATGGTATTGTATAGTGGATTTTAGATAAATCTGTAATTTTATTTAGAGTAATATTTTAGATTAAAAGTATTAATTTTGTTCTTCTTATTAGGTAACTATAGTTAAATCAGGTTCAAATGATTGAACATCATAAATTGTTACTCAATGAATTTGAAATTCTATTTTTAGGAAGGCTTTGTAATTTTAGTCATTACACATTTCAGGAAGAACTATATAATTGTTATTAAAAATATACTTTATTTATTTATCTGTAGTGACCATATACCATTTCATAGTATACTTTTGAAATACTTACCTCTCCAATACATTAAAACAAACGATCCACTTGTCAACGAAAAAAAGCATGCCAAAATAAAAGTAGTTCCCAAAACACCAATTCCATCTAACCAATATTGAAAAACCCAAGTGAAAACTGTAGTTCTAATAAATAACACTAAAGTCATTGTATCGTTTGGCTGTTTTGGATAACATTCTAACACATAAGTCAACGGTGATACTACATAATTTAATTGAAATCAATCCAATACCAATTGCGCCAACAACCCATGAAGCAACATATAATGGACCCAAACCGTACATGAATAAGCCACCAATATTCAATACTAATGGAATTGAAATCATCAATGAACGAAATTCTTGTTCAAAAATACCATCATTTCTTTTAGTCATATAAATTTGGAAAGTATCAAAGAATGATGGATATAAATCTTCAATCAGTGTACCTTCAACCACTGCTAGATTTAAAAGACCTAATGTATTTAGTGAAAAATTGTATGGTGGTGCAATGAAGAATTCAGCTTGTGTGACAGAGATTAATGATAACCAACAAATTTGAATACCATAAACAATTAATGCCCATAAAACAGCTGGGTATGTTATAACAATTGATGTTTTAATAATACCTAATGGAGAAAGTTTGTTGTCAGTGAAGATGAATGGATATAATTTTTGTAAATAGGGTTTTGGTTGATCTATTTGTTCAACAGATTCAACTTTTTCACTATCACTATATGGTGCTTCATTAACAATTATCTGAGATTTTTCATTGGAAAGTAATAAGTTTTGATTAGTAGTATTTGCGTGAGTATGCATTGTTCTATTTTATAAAGTAAGAATCTTCAAGGAAGAAAACTTGAACGAATAAACCAAAGCAAATAATAATAGAAATATACCCACACCACAAATAACCTAAATCTGATGTGATATAACCTGCTAAAAATGGACCGAATGCAGAACCTAAACTTAAAGTTAAAGAGTAAATTCCAATAAACTTACAAAAATATTAGCAATAGAAACCTCAACCAATGAATCAATAGGACCAGCGGCAAGTCCAGCCATAAAGGAGAATCCAATGAATTCGAAAATGTATTATTTGCTGTTGTTAAACAAAATTTTAATAAAAGCAAGTTAACTCCTTTGTTTTTCAACTTTAAGCTTCAAACTGAGTCAAGGTTGCCTTATTTGATGTTTCTTATGGTATAATGGGTCTACTTGTCATCAATATGTGTATATTAGTGTCAGTTTAATCAAACTCAAAGGAAAAAGAAGTGTTGGTTAAATTGCTAATTAAATTGCCTACATGATTTCTCACTATAATTTTTTCTCATAGTAATTCTTACCATAGTAAATTATTGTTAAATTAACTGTTTTAATAGATGTTGTTTATGGCTTATACAGTATATATCTCAACAGAATGATTGTAATGTCAGCATATTGTGAATGTTATAAATCCTAATTTGATTAAGATTGAAATCATTTAGAGAAAAGTAGTTATTCATCAGATATTAATTATCGGATAAGGTATACTTAGTGGAGTTTATACATGAGGAGGGGAGGTTGGTTTAAGACGATGATATTTTATGCTCTTGAAGTTAATAGAATATAGCCTATATATATGTTTGTAGATATGCTATAGATATATGTTTATAGATGATTCCCCACATGGATGATTATGGTTTAAATATGACAATGAATCCCCTATTGATGGGTGGCAAATTTGATAGTATTAGAAGATAAACATACCACATGACTATAATTAATGTACCTGTAGGTGATGCAAAACCTGGTGAAACTGCTCCTAGAAGAAATTATTTAGTTAAAGATGGTGCCTTAACAAAACCAAAAGGTTATAAATGTTCAACTGTTTATGAATTTTTCAATGAATGTGTTGGTAGACATGGTAAAACTTCAATTTGTCA